>JANHAO010014452.1:0-15304 GCA_026873985.1 Saraca asoca
TTTTTTGAACATCTGGCATAATGCCAACATACACAAAAAGGGGCTACATGCCCAAAATAACCTGTACACAACATAACAAAAGAATATAGTGGCCCAGACTAAACAAACCCTATCCTACTGGGCATCCAATCATCATACACATGAAAAATGCATCCTACCAACTGCTAATAATCTCCACCATGTGTATACCTGTGTACTCCACAAGTATATATGAAAATATAAAGTACAACCATAAGGAATTGCTTACCCATTCTACAAACATAATTTCAATATACATTTAAAAACTACAGTACAACAAAAAACCAAGTAATTGAAATCATGATAACAAGTATCAAATTAGATTGCTAGGGATAATACATTCAACTAGATTTCTAAAGAATAAATTTAAAATGGTAATCAAATCATAATACCTGTCATAAGCCATCAAACACATCTGTTGGTTGCTCATGAACGTATATCTTCTTACATATCTCCACCTTTATTGCTCCCTACCGGTTAATTTCATACTCATAAGTGCACTTAAGGGTTACCAAATAAATTTCTCAATGGATCTAGTGTATTAACTCAATATTTTAATAATATCTTGAAGCATAAAATTTACTATTCAGGTAGCATTAAAACATACATAAATTTACAAATGCATTTCCATATCCATTTATCATTAAAAAAAATAGTATCATCAATTTCAATAACATAAAGCAAAATGAAAATGCAGAATTTTAACTTAGCAAACCATTTCCTGCACACATGAAACATAAGGAGTATACTTTCAAAACCAGTTCAACATATAAAAAAATCTCATTATTTAGAAGAATTTATAACATTTCATACAATGAATCTATTTTATGATAACACACAGGATTTTTAAGGGAGAAGGATTGTTGACTCACCTCAACACTCCTTAGAGCTTAATTTAGCTAACTTGGAAAAATGGAGTTATTTAGCCTACTTGGAAAATTTAGCTGGAGCTTCAAAATTTTAGACATAAATGAGCTCAATACTTTAATAACAATATCACTGATACAAAACAACCACAAAACCCTAACTTTCTTTAGAAATTTCACAATAGGATTTCAACTTGATATCTTGAAATCTAGCTATAGGATTGTTATAAAATAAATCTTTTGTTTTAAGATTACTCACCACCTTTCAAAGTGTCGGTGGCAAACTCGCTGCCGCTGAAAGCTTCGTTGGCTAGCTGATGGAAGGATCAGTTGAACAATGTAGAAACAAAGGACAAGAAGCTACTACCATTACCGGAGTTGATCTAAGGGAAGGGAAGAGCTGTTGGAGAGATAAACAAATAGCACACAACTTGCTGGACGAAGGGAAAACTGACCAACCAAGGACGATAGCAACAGTTGGGTAGAAGCTTCAGGTCAAAGAAGATATTCATGCAAGGAGAAAGGCTTGTGCTGGAAGGCTTTGAAAATGGCACTGGAGAAGAGAGAGATATCAAAAAAATTGTCGAAAACTCACTAGAGAAAAGGAACATTGATGGAGTGGAAGAAGAGTGCCAGAGTGGAAGGAAACTTTGGGAGAGCTTGAGAGTGAAGAGAGAGAAAGTTGGCTAAGATATTATATAGCATAAGGCAAAAGGGAAAATTTACATTTTAACCAAGTGAAAACTTCAATGAAGTCCTCCTGCACAAAGGAATAATTTCATTTCAGTCGCAATGAGATTGTAAATCTTCAATTTAGTCCATAGGAAAAATATATTTTATTCTATTTTTCTTATTTCCATTTATTGAGGTATTACAAATTCTTCCCCCTAACAAAGAATTCATCCTCAAATTCAAGAACATGCTGATAAGAAAAGAGAATTTGTATCATATGATCATATAAACAACTGGGGGTATTTACTCATCATAAGGGACTCAGGCTCCCAAGTCCTCTCTTTTTTCCCTTGGTTTTCCCATAGAACTTTCACTAATGGGTATTCTTTGGAGCGGAGCTTTCTAATTTGTCGATCAACAATAGCTACAGGGCATTCCTTAAAAGTGAGGCGATTGTCCAGCTCAATTGGAATTTAAGGAAGAATGTGTGATGGATCTGGAACATATTTCCTCAATATAAATACATGAAAGATAGGATGAATGCTTCCCAACTCAGGAGGAAGATTTAGCCTATAAGCTATAGCATCAATCCTATTCTTAATAGGAAATGGACCTATGTACTGGGGACTTAACTTTTCCTTTTTGTGAAATCTCATTATTCCTTTCATGGGCGATACCTTCAATAACACTTGATCACCCACTTGGAATTCTAAGTCTCTTCTCCTACTATCAGTGTACAACTTTTGGTGGCTTTGAACTGTCAATAATTTCTTTTGAATGGTTTTCACATTTTCATTTGCATCTAACACCAAGTCCAGGCCCAATAACTTTGCTTCTCCAGTTTCAAACCATCTGATTGGAGATCTGCACTTCTTTCCATACAATGCTTCAAAAGGAGCCATCTGAATGGTAGAATGATAGCCATTGTTATAAGCAAATTCAATCAAAGGTAAGCATTTCTCCTAGCTACCTTCAAACTCTAATACACAGGCTCGAAGCATATCTTCTAAAACTTGAATGGTCCTTTTAGATTGGCCATCTATTTGGGGATGGAAAGTTATGCTAAAATGATGTTGCATTCCCAAAGTTTCTTGGAAATATCTCCAAAATTGGGTAGTGAACTGAGTACCTTGATCAGATATGATTGACAATGAAACTCCATGCAGAGATACAATCTGATCCAATTAGAGCTGGGCATACTGGAAGGCTGAATAGGTAGTTTTCGCTAGAAGAAAGTGGGCACTTTTAGTCAAACAATCCACAATTACCCAAATTGAATCATAGCCTCTTGAAGTTTTAGGCAACCTAGCAACAAAATCCATTGTCGCCCTCTCCCATTTCCACTCAGGCACTTCTATGTTTTGGTGCAATCCTGTGAACCTTTGGTGTTTAGCTTTTACTTGCTGGCTTGTGAGACATTTGGAGAAAAATTCTACTATGTCTCGCTTCATCCCTTCCCACTAATAATTCATCCTAAGATCCTTATACATCTTATTACTACCAGGATGCATGCTGTAAGAAGATGAATGTGCTATGTGAATAAGTTATTGCCACAAATTAGAAATTTTAGGTACCCATATGTGACCATGAAAAGTCAAAACCCCCTTTTCATTCCGTGACAAACCAGACTTATGGCTCTTTCTCCATCTTATTCTACAATTTGCTAAAGTTAACATCCTAACTTTGTGCTGTCATGATTTGATCAACTAATGGGAAACACATTTGCACAAGGGCCAAAAATATACCCGATTCTGCTATTTGTAATTGAACTCCACCAACTTCCATTTCATCTAGCTCTTGGATCATCAGCCTCCTGTGCACCTCTAAGTGAGCAAGACTCCTTACTGATTTTCCACTCAAGGCATTAGCTACCATATTGGCCTTGCTTGGATGATATAAGATTGAGTAATCATAATCTTTTACTAACTCTATCCAGCGGCATTGTCTTAAATTCAAGTCTTTTTACTCAAAGATATACTTCAAGCTTTTATGATCTATGTAAATTTCACACTTCTCACCATACAGGTAATGGCACCAAATGTTTAAAGCAAACACCACTGAAACTATCTCTAGATCATGGGTAGGATAGCTTTGTTCATGCTTCTTGAATTACCTGGATGTATAGGCTATAACTCTACTTTGTTACATCAAAACACACCCAAGACCAATCCTGGAGGCATCACAATAAATCGTATAATTATAGCCACTGGTGGGTAAAGTCAATACTAGTGTCATAGTCAAGCACTTCTTCAATCATCAAAAACTTGCTTTGCATGCCTCTAAACACTCAAATTTAGCATTCTTTTGAGTCATCTTAGTCAGTGGAGTTGATATGCGAGAGAAATCTTTTGCAAAGCATTAATAATATCTAGCCAAGCCTAAGAAATTATAAATCTCTATGGCTGAAGTGGGTCTAAGCCAATTTTGTACCACTTCTACTTTCCTGGGTTCCACACAGATGCCTTCTTTTGAAACCATATGTCCCAAAAAAGTTACATTCGTCAACCAGAACTCACATTTAGAAAATTTTGCGTAAAATTGATGCTCCCTAAGTGTTTGCAATACTAATCTCAAATATTGTTCATGGGTCTGGTCATCAGGGGAATACACCAAAATGTCATCAATGAATACAATCACAAATCGATCTAGGTAGGGTTTAAAAATATGGTTCATTAAATCCATGAAGGCTACGGGAGTCAACCCAAAGGACATCACCAAGAATTCATAATGGCCATACCGAGTTTGAAAAGCTGTCTTTGGAATGTTCTCATTTTGGATTCATAGCTGATGGTAGCCAGATCGCAAGTCAATTTTTGAGAAATATTGAGCACCTTGAAGTTGATCAAACAAATCATCAATTCTAGGTAACAGATATTTATTCTTCATGGTGACTTTATTCAATTGCCTGTAATCAATGCAAAGTCTCAAGGTTCCATTCCTTTTCTTTACAAATAGCACTGGGGCTCCCCAAGGGGAAGTACTGGGATGAATAAAACCCTTATCCAATAATTCTTGCAACTGTACCTTCAACTCTTTCAATTCAGGTGGCACCATATGATATGGAGAAATGGAAATAGGATTTATTCTAGGAACCACATCAATGCAAAATTCAATTTCTCGCTCTGGTGGCATCCCAGGTAATTCTTCAAAAAGCATCTTTAAACTCCCGTGGTGCACTTTTAACTTCCAGTTCTATTGATTTAGTGTCTCGAACTTATGCTATATAGACTTCACATCCCCTTTTTATCATTTTGCTAGCATGTAAAGCAGAGATTAGGTTGACAGGGGCATCACCCCTATCTCCCTACAGTATAAGAACCTCTCTATCTGGTATATGGAAACTGACTAACTTATTACGACAATCAACACATGCATGAAAGGTGGATAACCAATCCATGACTAAAATGACATCAAAATCTACCATATCTAGTACAATCAAGTTAGTAGGTAGAATTATACCACAAACATTTATTTCACAAGAAGAAATCATTTCACAAGCTGTCAATGTTTGCCCTGGAGGAGTAGATACCAACAGCTATGACTTCAAAGGTAATCAGGGTTTCATGAGTTGCGGGGCCAGATAAATGGACATGAAGGAGTGTGTTGCACCCAAATCAAATAATACATAAGCTGAAATAGAGTCTACAATCAAAGTACCTATAACCACCTCAAAAAAAGAAGGACCAACTGAAGTCCCTGATGTAGAAGGAGCTCCAGATTCAAAGCGGGAGCTCTCTATTTATGTTTCTCTTCGTGCAGTTCTACCTTTACTTCTAGCCCTACCCTAGCCCCTAGGAATAGTCTAAGAAGAAGATGATTGTTGGGGTGTTTCTCCAGATGCTTCTTTTGTTTGGCATTTGCTTAGGAATTGTATTTTGGGAGGCTTTATCCTTTATTGAAACAAGAAGATTGATTTTAGATAGAAAATCAATGTTCACACTTATAAAATTGGAAATTTAGAGAAATACAAAGATTATCGATATACATTCATGGTGAGGGCATCAATATATCTTTATTTATGTGTCGTGCTCCCAGGTGCACTAACATAAACTTAGTATGCCTATCCCGTAATAGCAATTGGAGACCTCTATCATGCACCAAAACCTTAAACTATGCTCTAATACTAACTTTGTCATGCCCCAACCCATAGAACATGACTTCATAGCAGGTCACCGGTAAGAACCCTCCTACAAGCCTAACAATGCAATTTTAATACTAAATATTCACACTTCTCTTTTTATTAATGCATATTTAAACATTTGCATCACAATTCTACCAAAAATCTGATAGAATTTCCTCTATTTTTCAAACATCCAGCATAATGCCAACAAACAAAAAAAGGGGCCACATGCCCAAAATAAAATGTACACAACATAACAAAAGAATGCAATGGCCTAGACTAAACAAACCTTGTCCTACTGGGCATTCAGTCATCATACACATGAAAAATGTATCCTACCAATTGCTAACAATCTCCACCATGTGTATACTTGTGTACTACACAGAAGTGAACTACTCATTCAGGGAGCAGATCCGGTATCCATGGGTGGTAGGGGAATAGTAGGAGAATCTTGGGGCTTTAAAAAACATGATAAACAAAAGCAAAGTGTGAGTTCCTTAGAAACTTAGTGTGCAAACAATCCCATGATCACTTAAAACCCTGTTTAAAAATCTAGGCTTAAAATTATATATGAAAATATAAAATATAACCATGAGGAATTGCTTACCTATTCTACAAACATAATTTCAATATACATTTGAAAACTACGATGCAACAAAAGACCAAGTAATTGAAATCATGATAATAAGTATCAAATCAGAATTGCTAGGTATAATACATTCACCTAGATTTCCAAAGAATAAATTTAAAATGGTAACAAAATCATAATACCTGTCATAAGCCATCCAACATGTCTGCTAGATGCTCATGAATGTATATCTCCTCACATCTCTCCACCCTTATTGCTCTCCACCAACTAATTTCATACTCACAAGTGCACTTGAAGGCTACCAAATAAATTTCTTAATGGATCCAATGTATTAACTCAACATTTTAATAATATCTTGAAGAATAAAATTCACTATTTGGGTAGCATTAAAACATACAAAAATTTATAAATGCATTTCCATATCCATTTATCATAAAAAATAGTATCATCAATTTCAATAACATAAAGCAAAATGAAAATGCATAGTTTTAACTCAACAAGCCATTCCTGCACACATGAAACATAAGGAGTATATTTTCAAAACTAGTTCAACATATAAAAAAAATCTCATTATTTTGAAGAATTTATAACATTTCATATAGTGAATCTGTTTTATGATTACACACGGGGATTTTTAAGGGAGGAGGATTGTTCACTCACCTCAACACTCCTTAGAGCTAAATTCAGGTAACTTGGAAAAATGGAGTTATTTACCCTACTTAGAAAATTTGGTTGGAGCTTCAAAATTTTGCATGTAAATGAGCTTTAATAACAATATCTCTGAAACAAAACAACCACAAAACCCTAACTTTCTTTAGAAATTTCACAATAGGGTTTCAACTTGATATCTTGAAATCTAGCTATAGGATTGCTATAAAATTTATCTTTAGTTTTAAGATTACTCACCACCCTTCAAAGTGTCAGTGGAAAGCTCGCCGTTGGTGGAAGCTTCGTCAGCCAGCCGATGGAAGGATCGGCTGAATCGTGCAGAAACAAAGGGCAAGAAGTTGTCGCCACTATTGGAGTTGATCTAAAGGAAGGAAAGAGCTACTGGAGAGATAAACAAATAGTACACAACTTGCTGGATGAATGGAAAGCCAATCGGCTAAACACGATAGCAACAGCTGGACAAAAGCTTTAGGTTGGAGAAGATATTCACGCAAGGAGAAAGGCTTGTGTTGGAAGGCTTCGAAAATGGTGTTAGAGAAGAAAGAGACGTCAAAAAAATTGCCAAAAATTCACCAGAGAAGAGGAATGTTAATGGAGAGGAGGAAGAGTGCTAGAGTGTAAGGAAACATCGGGAGAGCTTAAGAATGAAGAGAGAGAAAGGCCAGCTAAGATATCATATAGCATATGGTAAAACGGAAAATTTAGATTTTAACCCAATGAAAACTTCAATCAAGTCCTTTTACATAAAGGAATAATTTCATTTCAGCCCCAACAAGTTTGTAAATCTTCACTTTAATCCATAGAAAAAATATATTTTATTCTATTTTTCTTATTTCCATTTATTAAGGTATTACAAATATCCTTTAGCATAATTCCTACTCCTACCACAAATGGTTCATGAATTTCCTTCAAAACATAGCTAGCTTCACCTGGTCGATGACATCGCAATGCTAGAAAGAAGAAGCTCTTCCTATATAATTGTCCCCCTTCCACAACAAATTGTGTTGCTCTCTGTTTGACTTTTTTAGCCTTTCTTTTGTCTTCTAGTGGTAGCCTTTCTTACAAGAACCTCATGATCAGGGTTATCCATGTTGACTCTTATTTCGTTCACATCATTTCACCTGTATAAGGAGTTAGCAACATTTCTTGGATTAGTGTTTTATTATTTACTATTGCTTTCGCACTGGCTAACTTGGCCAATGCATCTACACCCTTATTCTCCTCCCTTGGGATCCTTATTAGCTTGAACCTAAATTCTTTGAACAAAGCCTTAGCGAAGCTTGCATATTTTGCTAGCATTGGCTCTTTTACTTTGTAATCCCTCTGACTTGAGCAATTACGCACTGAGAATCACTGAAGGCTTTCAAAGATCATGCCCCAACTCCCCTTGCCAGTTTTAGTCCTGCTTTTAACATTTCATATTCTACCTTGTTGTTTGTTGCCTTGAAGTTGAACTTCAATAAGTATTCAAAGACCAAGTCTGTGAGTCTTTCCAAGATTAACCCTGCTCTACTACCTTTGCTATTTGATGAGCCATCTATTGCAACTTCCATGTTAGATCATTTGACTTAAGCTCCTTTATTTTTGGTAGCTTGACCACAATATCTACCAAAGTCTATGCCTTAATTGTCTTCCTTGTTTCATAAATGAGTTCGTACTCAAACAACTTTAATGACCAAGCAACCAATCATCCTGCCAAGTCAAGCTTTTACAAAACTTGTCGCGCTGGGATGTCTATTTAAATGATTATTTGATGGCTCTAAAAATAAGGATCCAACTTTCAAAATGCTATCAGCAAAGAGAAGGCAAACTTCTCTATCTTCTAATACCTTTCTTCAGCACCATGCAATGTGTAACTTGTCAAGTATATGAGCTTTTGTTTCTCTTCAGTTTCTTGGATGAGTATTGAACTTGTTACCTCTATTGTTGCTACTAAATATATGTATAATGTTTCCCATGGCTCCGACCTATTAAGTATGGATGGTGAGGCCAAATGCTTTTTTAATTCTTGGAAAGCTTATTCACAATCATTAATTCATTTGAAATTTTTAATATTTTTAAGCGACTTAAAGAAAGTAGCATGCTTGTCAGCTAACTTAGACATAAAGCATGCTAGGGCTACAATCCTTCCATTAAACATCTGTACCACTTTCATTGTTGCTGGGCTTTTCATATTGATTATGGCCTAACACTTGGATGGGTTAGCCTTAATGCCTCACTCTATGATCATGAGCCCTAGGAATTTGCCAGCCCTTAATCCAAATGCACACATTTTTAGATACAGCCTCATAACAAAACTTTCTTAAAGTCTCAAAAGGTTTCCTTCAAATCTTGCCAATGTTGCTCTAAATTCGTTGACTTAATGATCATGTCATCCACATAGACCTCCACATTTCTCTTAATCTAATCCATAAAAACTTTATTCATCATTCTCTGGTAGGTTGCCCTTTCATTTTTTAGGCCAAACAGTATAAATCTTTACTAGAATGTTCCTTGGTTAGTTATGAATGTTGTTTTTCTCATCTTCGGGGTGCATCCTTAAGTGATTGTACCCCAAAAATGTGTCTCCAAAGCATAAAATCTTGAAACCTATCGCATTATCTACTAATTAATCAATATTTAGGAGCGGGTACAAATCCTTAGGGCACGCTTTGTTAAGATTAGTGAAGTTCACACACATTCACCATCCTCATGTAGCCTTTTTTACTATAACCGCATTTGCTAACTAGGTGGTGTGTAGGACTTCCTTAATGAACCTTGCATTCAATAGTTAGTTTACCTCTTTCTTTATCACCTTCTACCACTCTGGCCTATGATTTCTTTTCTTCTACTGAGTAGGTTTTATGCTTGGGTCAATCAAAAGTCAATGACAAGCCACCTCTACATCAATCCCTGGCATGTTAGTTGGTGCCCAAGCAAACACTTCAATGTAGCTTTGCAAGAGTTCTATCAAGTGACTACGATTTACCTCTTTCAAATTTGCCCTGAATTTTATTGTTTTCTAATCATCATCTCCAAAAATTCTTACTTCTTCCATGTTTGAACCTGATTCCAGTCACTAGGATTGTCTTGCTAAACATCTAACAAGGTGGAATCTACCATTTGACATTCACCTTTTTTGCTAAGTGTCAATTTTGCTATGTTAGCACTTTCCTGAGGCTTGGCCAGGCATGCCATATAACATTTCTAAGCAAGTTGTTAATTAGCCCATACTTCCCCAATGCCCCCTTCTACCAGAAATTTCATTAGCAAATAAGGGGTAGAGGCAATAGCTCTAACTAGATTCAATGATCGTAGCCCTAAAATGGCATTGTAGGCACTATTTGGGATGGCTACCATGAGGAATGTGACATCAATATTTTTCATCAATGGCTGGGTTCTCAATGTTAATCTCAGGGTGATGGTTCCTTCCACTTGCACTTGTCCCCTTGTGAAACTAACCAAAACAACTATGTAAGGTTTTTACATGCTTCTAGGAATATTTAAAGCATCAACAACATGCAAACATAAAACATCAATAGAATTGCCCTGATTAGCAAGTATACACTTGACAATGAAATTGTGTAATAAGGCCAAAATCACCATCAGATTGTCATGATCACTATCAATATCCCCACAATACAGCTCCATGAAACAAATTAGCTCATAGTGCTCTTTTCTTCTTTTTCCTTCTAGAAGTTCCTCCCCCAACAAAACTAGCAATAACTATCCACAAAATAGGGGAGTCTACTTCAACTTGCTTATTATTCGTTCGGCTAGGCCGTAGAGAAACACTCTCTTTTTTTGTCCTTTTTCTTCCCCTCCCTAGTATGAAATTTTTTATACTTTGATAGATGACCACTCCTTATAAACATCTCAATTTGATCCTTCACAGTAACGCACTCCTTAGTAAGGTGCCTATAGTCTCAATGGAACTTGTAAAATTTTGACTTATCTACTAGGGGTATTGATGTCATTTCTATAGAGGGAACTTCATCAATTCGGTTGCTTGAACATTCTACACAATGCTACTGATCGGTGCATTCAACAATTCATACTTGTTAAACTGACCCCAAGGAAGTCCCCTATCTCAGTCTAAAGGTTTTTCTCTTTCTTTGGGAGGCATATTATCAGACTGTGCTTGCTCAATCTATCATCAAGCAAATTCCTCTTCTTCCACATTGATATACTTTTTTGATTGAGCTAAAAGCTCTGAGAGAAATATGGCAGGGCACTTGGCTAATGAAAGAGAGAAATGACTTGATCGAAGGCTTACTTTGATTTCATGCATGGCCACTCCCTCATTGAGGTCTTAAATTTCTAGTATTAACATATTGAAGTGACCTAGATATTTTTTAAGGCTCTCCCACCGCCTTGGTTGAAAGTGGACCAAAGCGGTTGATGTCTTCTAGGGTGCTCTATTAGTGGCAAATTGAGTAGAAAAAGTCTCAGCCAATTGTTAAAAATTATCAATTGACTGTCTTGGTAAAGTTGTGGACTATCATAGGCCAACTTTCTTGAGAGTTATAGAGAAAGGTATACACATTACTCTCAAAATACTTTTAGGTGCTCTTGTGAATCAGTTATGCCGCCATATGGGTCTATATGGGATGGAGACTTGAAGTAGGCAGGTAGTAGAGCAGCCATCACAACCACTGATAAAGGATGGCTCTCTTCTTGGCAGAAGGAAAACTGTCTGGATGTTTGGGTAAAGTCTATAGTAGGGTTCATCAGGTCATACAATTCATAGATACAAGTGAGATGGTGGTGGACTTCCACCGTATGCAATGAAGCAAAGGAAACATTTGGGACTAAGGGTCTAATTGGTGTTTGGATTTGAGAGGTTTGTGGGAATGAGACACATGGAGTAGAGAATAGGTGTAGGTTAGTAGTTCCTTGCAAAGGGGTAGTAGGGATTATACAAAATGTCGATAAGGAGGTGGAGGATGTAGTAGAAGATGGTGTTTAGAGTCAGATTGAGATTGAACTACCTGAGGCATAAGCATGATGGTTGGATCGACCTCCCTAAGAATAGGGCTTGAAGGGCCAAAGGGTGGTAGGGGTAGAGTTGATTATGTTTAGGCTTGACAAAAAGCATTAAGTTCCTCCTTAAGCTAGTGAATTTGCTCTGCCAAACTATTACCCTCCAACTTGACTATTATTCAGTGATCTTCCTCAGCCATCCAATCACGATGGTTGCTATCTTTGGCTCATTTACGACGATAGCACTCACTGGGCAATTGAGCGCATGAAGATTGTGAGTGAGGTCGATGGGGAAGACATAGGTGGCTGGAAAAGCCATAGATGGTGCCAAATGAAACTCCATCAAGTGTTAAGGCCGAACGATGAGAAGAAGTTCAGTTGAATGGTGGCCTAAAAGTACCAAAAAGTTAACTGTACGTGATGTAAGTAGTCCACCAACCACGCTCTAATGCTTAAGTCAGTACTTGAGTAAAGTATTAATTAGTGTAAGTAAGGTTCCTGAAAGAATGAGTACCAGGTGGTATATATAGATGTTGAGTGCACCCGTTCGCATGCTTTTAGGCAAATGGCATGTGACCACGTGTCTTTTGTGCACTAGATATGCTTACGGGAATCTCATTAGGCAATTGGTGCTGTCACATAATTTATGCTAGCCTAATCACATTTTTTATCATTTGTTTGTCGAGATAGTTGTTTCATGCAGTTCTCATTTGACACATCCTAGGTCATTCAACTAAGGGGATAGTTGATCAATAGGAGGCAACCTATGCCACATATTGGCTCCACTTAACCTCAACTAATCGACTGACTGGGGACTAACTATTTTATGTTGTGTCAATTCCCAATTTGAAATTTCCAAGTAACATCCCCCTAAACTTTAGAAAAAGTTTCCATACAAACATAAAAAAAAAAAGAATATTTAACCATTTTTCCACATCTATTTTATCAATAGTTTAGATCGACACAAAATATTTAGCAATAATTATTATAATCATTGCAAAAGTGGTCACCTTTTTAACTAGCGACGGTTATAATCAATCATCAAAACAACCATCATAAATGAAATATTTTGTGGTGGTTGAATTGGTGATGATTAAACTGTCGATATATTTGCTATAATAAAATTATTTATATTTAGTGGAGATGGAAATTGACACTAAATTTTAATGAAAAAATTTAGATTTTTACATTGAATGATAGTTCCATCACTAATTATAATGATTTTTTTCTTTTTTATATTTAGTTATGGTTTAAACTATCTCTAAAATTTGAAATTAAAAATTCTGATTAAATTTATCAATGGTTCTGACCACCATTAAATTATTACATTATTTTATGTGATTTTTTTTTTTGTAATTTTCCTTTCCATACAATAGAATAAATTATTTTTACTACTTCTACCAAAAGCAAAAAATATACTAATCGAATTATATTTTGTCTCAAGTAAACTTCTAAATTCATTGATTTTAAAATTTAAATTTCAAATAACATAAACTTGTCCTATGCAGTGTTAAAGATAATGAATGAAACAAAGCATAATCTAAGGAGAGTCACAATTTCATCCATATCCTACATAGTGTCCCTTAAAGATAACAAATATATAAAGCAAATAAAGTCTAAAGAGAATCACAATCTTTGTCATCATCCACTTCCATTTGGTAGTCATTGTTACTAGCCCTAGAAGAAAATAATGGTTTGAGGATGAGCTTTTTGTCTTGAGAAGGAGGTTGTAAATTCAGTTTATCACGTTCTTGATTTAAAAGTAAAATAAACAACTTAAATAATGCAAATTGAAATAAAATTTCAAAAATAACATACTTGCCAACTAGTAAGAAAAAAGATAAATATATAAATTTAAATAGGTATAGAATTTCAAAACTATCAATTGGGAATAATATTCTTCATCCAAAAAACACACTGGCTGAGTACAATATTATAGCCAAATTTGGTATGGCATAATAGAAACCTAGAAATTCATCCAAAATTAAGAAAAAGGAGCTAAAGTAGAGTTCGTATTTGTCATTTTAATGATCGGCGAAAGATAAAAGAAGACAACTAAAATGTCAAAATGTGTAAAGTTAACCGCACAACACAGTTAAAAGACTACTCACCGCAATGAAAATCTGATAATTGTATGGTAAAGACTTGTGTTGGTGGTTTGTCAAATGAAAGCCTCAAAACCCATTCTCATGATGTCAATGTAGCAGATTAGATATTTGATCACATAAGATACAGCTCTCATTTTATCTTAATTGTCAACAAACAAAGTATCACTATTATAATTAGGCAATTAGGAGATAGATAATTACAAATCATACTTTGAAATACTGAAGAATGCGCGTAAGCAGCGAGTTTCTTGAATAAGAGATGCCAAATACATTATTTTAGACAATTCCACATCATACTTACATAAGTGGCACGCAGAGGTAAACTTGGTCATTTGTTTTCATCTAAAAAATTTTCAAATGTTAAAGTATATTTATGTGTACGGTTGATAAAATTTAAATTAACAAAACTAATTAATAAGTGAAATTCAATAATTGGCAGCAGAAAGCTCATGAATACATATATTGTCAATTTAGAATTATTTGTTTCTTCTATTATATTGTATATTCACTACAAAAAAAGGCTTAAAATAGAGGTAGTTACGTATTGAAAATAGCGGCGGTTTGAACCGCTATCAAGTAAAATAGCAGTAGTTATGAGAACCGTTAGAAAATATATCACTGGATTGATATTAGCGACGATTAAATGCAACCGCTGGAATCATTATGCGTCGCATTTAGTGGCAGTTAACTATCACAAAATTTTTTTAAAAGAAATTTATGATTTAATTTAGCGGGGTTATGAAACCGCCACTATTTTTTTAACAAAAAATTACGATTTAATTTAGCGGGGGTTATGTAACTGCCATTATTATTTTTTAAAAATTTATAATTTAATTTAGCCGGGGTTATGGAACCACATCTAAATTTTTTTAAATTTTTTACAAAAATTTTAAGCTATTTATTTTGTTTATTATATTAATTAATGACCCTAATTATCCCTATAAAATAAAAAAGCAAACCCATGATGTAATAAGAAATTAATATAAAATGAAAACTAATATAATAATAAATCCATATAATTAAAAACACAAATTTGAATATATTTAAAAATTTCAAATGTAACTTATCTCACATCACAAATCAAAGAAAATAAAATATTCATATGTACAACTAAAAGTCATAACATTAATATTCTAAGAAGACTGGGAACAATTAATGGTAAAAGTCTTGGTTACTCCTTTTTTGAAGATTTTCTTGCATCTATGGGTGAAAATTAATCTTCCAAATTAACTTCAACACCATCCTAAAAAAAAAAAATTGATCACGAAAAAATTATTACTCCAATAAATATTGCAAGTAG
>JANHAO010014453.1:0-15351 GCA_026873985.1 Saraca asoca
CACCACGGACTTCATCTTACGTATGCAATACACGATGAATGCAATATAAGATGAATATGCAACCTTTATATCCAATTCACAGAATTTATAGTTTTGGATGCGATAGGGCTCAATCAAATTGGCCTAGGGCACCCACCTAAACTAACAGAAGGTTATGAAGTACTTGTATCCACCCATAGGATTTAGTGTAATCGACCCATTAATATGAGTGTAAAATAAATCCAAAACATATTTTCTAGTTCTTTTTTGCTTTTTAGCTTTAGTAAGGAGTTTTTACTCAACACACGTGCTAAAATCAAATAAGTCCAAGTTATGAAGAATTTATTTTTTTATCAATTTCTTTTTCCTTTCTTTAGAGATATGACTCAAACCCCTACGCCATAATATTGAAGATTTCTTATCAATTTTATTCCTTTTGTTTCCAACTACAATGTTTATTGAATTTGTAATAGCAAGGTCTAGATAAATCTTATATAAGCCATCACACAAGCAACCAGAACCAACCAAAATAGAATCATAAAATAAACTAAATTTTCCATTACTAAAATGTCAACTATATCCAAACTGGGCTAAAGCAACAATTGAAATCAAATTCCTTCTCCTGGAAAGGAAATAAATAGTATCTTTTAATTTTAAAACATGATTGGAAGATAATCTTAAGGCTATTAACATTTCCCAATCTCACTTTCACTTGGTTTCCTCTTATTTCTTAACGTCTATAAAGAATCGGTAATATGAATTGTTGTACTAGTGTCTAACCACCAAGCGTTCGATGGAACGTCTACAATATTCGACTAAAGATAGACTAGAATTAGAGGAATACCTTATTTCTTTTTCTCAATCCATTTCTTAACCTTATAGCATTCTACCTTCTTATACCAATACTTTTTACAATATCTATAGTTCCTTTTGAACAGAGGCTTTTTACAATACCTATATGTCAGCCTTCTTCTTCTCAAAATTAGGTTCCCCCTTGTTATCCTTTAAATATGACTTATTTCTACATTTAGCACTTGACCTATGTGAAATGAAGTGAGTATCGTGAACCTTCTCTTTCCTATGTCTTCTTTCACTTAACTAACAATTGAGACATCTCATTGATAGTCCATTCATATTTCCAAGTGTGATATGATGTGTTGAGAACATCATACTAAGCAGGAAAAGACTCTAAAGTATGTCAAATCAAATAACTATCTCTTAAGTCTACTTTCATAGCCTTTAAACGATTATAGTAGTACACCAGCTTCATGATGTGCTCACAAACTCCATTAACAACAATTTCTTCAGTAATGAGAGGTAATGTCCTTTCTTCGCCTTATTGAACTTCATGAACTTCTTAGCCATTGAGTCCATGAAGGCTTTAGCATTTGGAGAGTTAGCAATACTTTGCCTGATGGTCTTGTTTATGTCTCGTTTATAGTATACTTCATAACCATCAAGCACATTCTATTAGAGTGTATCCACTTGTCATGAAGAGCCCCTTTCATAGTAATAGAGTTATCGTCAATCACTAACTCCTCCTCTCTTAGTGTCAAATCTAGATTGGTGGTTGCTAAGTATAATTTCAAAGATTCGATCAAGTCCTCATAATTGGTCTCATTTAGCATTTTCATAGAAGTTAATTGCATAAATAATGAGGTTAAGGAAATAACAATTTATGAAATTCATCATAAATTTCCTATGAAATTCGTGCTTAATGTAGTCATGCTATAATATATCCTTAATATACTATGCAATTCTTAAATAGTATTATACTACAAAACCTAACGACAACAGGGTATTTAAGGTTTGTAATATAATACAAAGATCAAATATTATATTCTTAAAACTCAATATCGATAAAGTAATTAGAATTTTAGAAACAAAATACTTGACCCTAATCGCATACTATCACCAATAAACTATATTAATGATATCATACCAATGAGGTATGTATATTTTTAACATAACACTCTCCTAGATATTATACTAAATAATTTAATTTTAAATAGAATTTCACCCAATTAGTCCCACGATAAATGAGTACACAATTATGTACAATTTCATGACATATATGAGCAATTTATAATTCGTACATAATAATAATAACATACATAAATCATGTAAAATTAATTCAACACTCAAACATTAACATATTGCACTGGAAAATTTTTATATAGTAGATCAACATGTAAGAATTATATAGTAAACTTTCCAAGCCTAAAAAATAACAAACTAATATTCAAACAAATTGAGCTAAAAATAAATAAATAACTTTAATTTTAGTAAATTATGGAAAAATGATTAAAAAAATCAGCTTTAGAGAATAAAGGCCATTAGCATTTGAACCATTGTTACTAGGCATTAATAGGGCGGCACGTGGGCCACATGTGCCTGATACATGCTTGAGCTTTATGCTCCTAGTCCTTAACCTCGATTGGGTTTGTTACTTAAGTTTTCATATTTGATTTTGAACCTAATGCAACCCGATTTATGATTTGGTCATTTTAGGCCAATTTTTATCAAATTTTTGTATGGGTTTTTATCCCAAAACAAAACTAAAGCCAATCTATTCATTAATTTGTACAAAATTGAAAGATTTGTGCTTCGATTTTGAGTTTTAAAAACCAAAATTGAAAGCTAGCATGTGTTCATTAAAATTTCATTTAAAATCTTCGTATACTCCAATTTTGTCCAAATTGAATTGGGATTTTTGTTCGGTGTAAATATTTGAAGCAAAATCACAAATTAATTTGGAGAAAATAACACAAAATATACTCAATTTAAAAATCCTTTTTCAAGATAACCTTGGCAAAACGATTTTCATGATTCTAATTCTAATATAGCAAATGCACATAATTCTAAAATTTATCCATGCATTATACATCAATAATATTTAAAAACATAATTCATATAAAAAATTAAAAATTAATATTGTTGTAAGGTTATAATTTTGAACTTAGAACCTTTCTTAATGTCAACAATAATATGATATAAATAATTTTAAATTAAATTTATATAATATTCAACTATGCAATATGATAGAATAATTAGCTCTGATATTAATTGTAAGAAATTGCATCACGAAATCAAACCAATTATCAAGATCTGACTTATTATATCACATGGTATAAATATAATGGAAATTAAAACAATAGTTATAAGAATTACATAACTTGCATAGATTGTGAATCCATTGAGTTGAATGGTTGAAAATCTTGATAGGTCAACTCCTCTCGATCTTTAACAATTTATAGGTTAATGCATTTGTTAATCTTGATATAGAGATTGTAAGAACTTATTTAAGGTGAGAATAAGAATCTACTTTGCATATATTAGTCTGATTAGATTAAGTTAACCTATTATATGATAGTCTTATTACAAGATACATATAATTAATAATCACTTATTTTGATTTAAATGTCATTTTAAATTTCATATTATTATTTTAATTTAAATTAATTTATAATATTGATTTGATATTTATATAATTTAAATTTTATAAAATATGTTTTAAATTATGAAAATTCAAGGGATAGGATCCTAACTTATAAAACAAACTCCTTAGTTGAAAACTTGCCACCACTTCTTTTATCATCATTTATTAATGACACAAAGTCATGTAGCCATAAATGTAATCCCAGAACATGTGGATTGAAGGATGACGTGTCAGAATGAGATTTTGACATATGGCACCCTCACTGTCAATCACTACCCCAAGACGTCCAACAAAATGATAGGAAAAAAAAAAAACAGAAGCAACTAAGCAACCTCCATCGAACATAACCCACATAAAGTTTGGTAACGGACCTCCATTGACATGCCACTCAAATCTAACTTTCCCACTGAAAATTAAGCAAAAAAAGTAATCAATACTAACCAAGACTATTCTCTTCATTTTTGCCTCTCCGTCCCCACCCCAACAGCCTCTCCCTCTCTCTGTCTCTTTAAAGGGTCTGTTTGTTACTCCACTTTTCTGCTGTCTTTTGAAGTCTTTGTGTGGAGTGCAAATCCATTTTTTCATATATTTCTCATTTTTTAACCTAACTTTAACTAACATCAGTGGAAAGATTTCAACTTCTAACTGAAATGGTGATCTCTGAACTTTGCCATGACAAGAGTTTGTGTTATCAGAAGACAGTTGCTTTGGTTGCTTCTGTCCTTTTCATTAATCACTATTCTGGGTTTGTCCCATAAACTGCCTTGTTATTGCTGTGGAGTCACTATATGTGGATCTTCTTCAACATAACCTTATCCCTTTGTTTTTTTCTTCCAAGTTATCAACTTTTAAATCTGTAATTTATTATTGTATTATTCATTGAGCAGATTGATTTGAGAGTTGGAAGATTGGTATGGAATGGAAGGTGATTTTGCATGTGATTCTGCAGCTGGTGAAGCTCTGTATCATTGGCTTTGTTTTTCCAGTCCAGGGATCCCAAGGTAGGTACTTTATCTTCATACTTCTACTTTTTGAAGCCAATCCTTGAGAGAATTTGCCAGATTTGTCAGTAATGTTCATATGATCAAATTAGTGCTTAAGCTGCAGCTATTTGATCTAGGTTGATATACTCAATTATTTTTAAATGAAGTTGTTATTATCTATTCAATTAAGAACCTAAATATCAGGGCTGAATTCCGATATATAAATTCTAATAGAATCCCAGCCCAGTAGAAGAGAAAGAATACTCAGATTCACAAATGTTAGATTTTGCTGAAGAAGATATTGCTAATATGAATATTGAAATATAGTAATACTCCTGGCTGATTGATCAGTCATTTAGTTTGAATTCTATAGCTTGCTGACAACAGATTGATTTTTTTCTCCATGGCATCTTTGGCATTTCTGTTGATCTTTGTCTTCTTTAAGGGTTCGATATATCCCCATATCCAGCATTCTTTCCAGCCTTTCCTCCTAGTGAAGAAATACCTGGTCTTGTTCATAATGGCAGTTTTCCAAGCTCGCCATCAGATCCAGATGGTATATCCACTAATCATATAAAATGGTTTTGAATTTTTTGCCCCTTTTTTTCTGTTATAGCCCTGTAAGTTTCTATTGTACTACTACTTGATACTTCTTTTCTTAAATCTTCTTTCAGGGTTTGTCATGTCCTCATCTCCATCAAACTTGCCTGTGTACTCTTCCCCGGCCGCAACACCCAGTCCTGCACCCCTAGCACACACACGGAAAACCCTTGCTCCAAGCTCGCCAGCAGTACCAAATGGTAATCCCATATATACTAGCATGTTATGTCATATGGAGATGATCTCATCACAAAAATAATATGATATATGCTTATAGGTTGGTGCATTCATTTGCAAACTTGGCAGAATCGGAACAGGCAAGGCCAGTTCGATCAAATTCTGCCAAGTGTACAAAGAGTGATGGTTATAAGAGAAAATGAGTGATTATAGCATTACTCATCACAGAATTGTCTTTCATTATCCAGGGTCATTCTTACAGCCTCCTTTTGCATTACCACCCCCTACATCATCTCCAATTCCTCAAAAGATCATAGGAATTGAACCATCCATAACTCCAAGTCCAAGCACTACAACATTGTCACCACCCCATCAAATTGTTGTTCCTTCACCTTCCACAGTAACAGGTCCACCTCAAAGGGAAGCACCTGCTGTTTGGCCTCCTCTCCCCATACCAATAATCTCAGGTGGATGACTTAATAATTTCTTTATTGGGGGACTTGGTTTGCTAGCTTCCAGTTGGTATTAACCCAAACTATGCTCTCTATAATTGCATTTTGAACAGCCCCAACTGCACCTTCTGCTGATTTACCAAAAATTTCGCCAGTCAGCCAACCAACTCAACATAAAACTTCGACACCAAATATTCATGAAAGGAACAGAAATATAGGTCAAACCCAAGATCCTGTCTCACCTGGTATGTGATAAAAGTCTTGTTATGCTGTGGAGTTCATAAATTCATTTTATTTATCAAAATATGCTCTTTTATTGCATTTTTGCATAGCTCCATTTTCAATATCATCTCCCAATTTGCCAAGAAATACACCAGATCCGCAGCCGACTGAACATGGAAATTTGCCTCCTCCTCTTCATAGAAGTAATGCACGTAAGGGTCACACCCCAGAATCAATTTCACCAGGTATTGATGAAAGTCTTATGTTTCTACCAGTATTCTACTAGATGGCTGTAATCTTCTTTTAGTCTCATTGAGAGCTTCAAGTTGGTATTGACCCAAAACCTGTCTCTTCTATTGCATCAGTTGCAACACTTCCTGTCATTTTACCAAAAATTTCACCTGTCAGCCAACCAACTGGGCATGGAAGTTTGCCACCAAATGTTCACAAGAGGCATGAAAACAAGAATCAGACCGCAGAAGCTTCACCAGGTATGTGGAGTACAGTGTTGCTACTTTTTCACTAGAATTCTACGGTATGGTTTTAAGTTTCCTATTCTTAATTGAAATGCAGTACCTGTTGCAATTGCATCCCCACCATGGATTGTGGAACATAATCCACCAGTAGCACATCCTATTCTGCCAAAACTTACTCCATCCACACTACCTGGTAAAGTTAAATGAAACTTAATTTTCTGAAAGAAAGACCAGAATTAAAATTTTGGATTTTTATTAAGCAAATCACTTCTCAGTGTTCTTTCTTTTATTAAATTCACGTAGCGTCAGTTATATCACCATCAAATGCATTTCCAGTAAATCCGCCATCTTTCCTCCCAGGATTATCTCCGTCAATACCTGGTTCACATTTTGAAATATAAAAGGGTGTCGAATTCTTTTCTTGTTCAACTCCTCTATTTTTTTCTCTGTATTCACCAGTTACTTCAATTACTTTATCCTGTTCAATATCTTCATTTTTCGCAATTAAATTGCACTTCACGTCTCTAGAATTGATAGCGGTAAGCAGAAAGGTATTTACCAATGGAATGCAAAAATGTGAAGCTATGTATTATTCATTGCCTGACTGCAATTTGTTCTTATTATTCAAATATTCTATTGAAGCTATCATTTCAGCATGTTCTACAAATGTATCTGACTACTGTAATTTCTTTATTTACGTTGTGAACACTCGTGTAATAATTCCTTAGTTGATGGAAATTTCGGTGCTAAACAGGTGATGCAGCTCCTGTATCAAAGGGTGGAGCTCCAGCTGCTGCCCCTCTGTACAAAGCACGAAAGCCACTACCAGCTAGAATACATTCCCCTTCTAGGGGTACACTAAAACTAATCTACTTTTGATAGGAGCATTTTCTTGGCTATTGGATCGCCCAATGTGTGAAAATCCTTAACTAACAACAAATAATACCGACAATAGAATTCACTTTGAAACAGATATAGATATACCAATTCACAACTGATATTTTGTACGAATAATTTTGTTTGACAATAGATAGACTGAAAGTTTAAGCTGATGGGAAAAAGGGCTGGCCACTAATGAATGTAAATACTAACATACACTAAGACACATTTTCTTGATATATGTAAGTACATCATTGATGTAGATTTTTCCTTTTTTCGCTGTAGCTCCTGCTGCACATAAAGCTTTTAGGCAATTTCATCATGCTCCTGAGTCATTGATGGCACCTCATAAATCTCCTTTCAACAAAGGGTATCATTCCCCTGCATCTTTACCTTCAACGACATTTGGTAAGCCTCATCATACAAGGAACATAATCACCAGCCCTACTCCTGCATCATCAGATCTGGTCTCTCCTCCCATTTCAACACACCAAGGTTTGACGGGTTACCTTAACTTTTAAATTGTACAGTACACTGAGTTATTCACTGCATAATAACTTTTTTAAAACAAAAATTCATTTACGCTGTTTGGTATAGGTCATGCATTTCCTCCCTCATATCTTCCAACAAGTTGGCGAAGACATTATGCTTCTCCATCAATGAGCCCAGGTACTTGTCTGATGAACATTTTAGCCATTCCTTCTAGGAGATTTGAGCAGTAAGCAATTGGTGGCATTTTAAATTTCTAATTGCTGTCATATTTTTCTGTACTTAGGTTCTTCAGTTCCCCCTTTCTCTTTCCCCATTTCACCACCGGTGAGCCAAGTTTCACCTGCTCCTTCACTATTAGTCAAAATTTCTCCTCAGCCTTCCAATAGTAAGAAATGCTGAAACTACATCCTTCTTAATTCTAAAAGGAAAGATAACTTAATTGTCTACTTATCAGTTTGTTTCATTCATTTTCTTTGTTATTGAAAGTGCCACTTATTGCTCCTAATGCCACTGCTCCTGCAAAGAGCCCAAAGACGCCAATCTTGCCTCGAGTCCAAGCATTGCCTCCCCCTCCTCCTAATGAAGGTTAACAATTGATTCTTAGTCTCTTTTGCGGGCCAAGAACTTTATTCTTTTGTCTAATCTGAGTCTTATTCATCATATTGTAATGTACGTTTTCTTTCTTTATTATGTTCAGATTGTTCATCAACTGT
This sequence comes from Saraca asoca, assembly GCA_026873985.1. Taxonomy (NCBI): domain Eukaryota; kingdom Viridiplantae; phylum Streptophyta; class Magnoliopsida; order Fabales; family Fabaceae; genus Saraca; species Saraca asoca. The sequence continues at coordinate 8,413 of JANHAO010014453.1, forward strand.
TTGCAGAGAGCCCTATACAAATTCTCCACCTGGATCACCTTGTGCATGTGTTTTGCCCATGAAAGTCGGACTCCGCTTCAGTGTTTCTCTGTATACCTTCTTCCCTTTGGTTTCAGAACTGGCTTCTGAAATTGCAACCGGGGTTTTCATGAAGCAAAGTCAGGTTCGGATTATGGGAGCCAATGCTGCAAACCAACAATTAGAGAAAACTGAAGTCATGATTGATTTGGTACCACTTGGCGGCAATTTTGATAACACAACAGCCGTTCTGACTTCTGAGAGATTTTGGCATAAACAAGTTGTTATAAAAGCTTCCTACTTTGGAGACTATGAAGTGTTGTATGTGATCTACCCTGGTATATATAGAATTTCTCAATTTCTTGTCTAATTTTTTTTCCTCTTTCTCTTCATATCTTTGTGTTGAGAATCTTTGTGTAATCCTATGTGTGTAGGTTTACCTCCATCTCCTCCTTTACCGCCTTCAAGCATAACCATTATAGATGGGGGTCCATTTTCCACAAATGGCGATAATGGAAGGACAATAAAGCCCCTTGGGGTTGATGTACATAAGATGCATCATAAAGGTGGACTTAGCAGGGGCATCATTGCCATTATTGCTCTTTCAGCTTTTGTAGCAGTTGTTTTATGCTCTACTGTTGCTTGGCTCTTGTTGCTTAAGTTCAGAGATCATACAGATCAACCAGCACCAACCCCACGGGTTTTGCCACCTTCTCTACCCAAACCACTGGGTAATACAACTGCTGATATCTTTTTCTCCAGTATTATGGGATGTTGAAGTTAAATAACTGAAGAGTCTGAAGTCATAGTACATGGAATATTGAAGTCTGATAATTTTGGATGTTTCCTTATGAAACATCAATCACATATTGGAATCTGATAAATGAACATATGATTTTCACAGGAACTGCTGCATCCTTAATTGGAGGTGGGCCAAGTTCTGCCGCATCATCATTTCGATCTGGCATTGCAGCTTATAAAGGTTCTGCAAAGACCTTCAGTATGAATGACATTGAGAAAGCCACTAATAACTTCCATGTTTCAAGAATACTTGGAGAAGGTGGTTTTGGCCGTGTATACAGTGGAATCCTTGAAGATGGGACAAAAGTGGCTTTCAAGGTTCTAAAGAGGGAGGATCATCATGGTGAACGTGAATTCTTGGCTGAAGTTGAGATGCTTAGCCGCCTTCATCACAGAAATTTGGTCAAGTTGATTGGTATATGTGCAGAGGACAACTTCCGCTGCTTGGTTTATGAACTCATTCCAAATGGCAGCGTGGAATCCCATTTACATGGTAGTTAAATATGCTTCATTTGCTTACTTGGGCTTTAAGGTACATTGCCAACTGTATGGTTCTTCCAGATAATGGCTATATTTTGTTCTTTTGATTTGCTGGTAGGAGTTGACAAGGAGGCCAGCCCACTTGATTGGGGTGCTCGGATGAAGATAGCTCTTGGTGCTGCTCGTGGTCTGGCTTATCTACACGAGGATTCAAGTCCTCGCGTCATACATAGAGACTTCAAGTCTAGCAATATCTTGCTGGAAGATGATTTTAATCCCAAAGTTTCTGATTTTGGATTGGCTCGAACTGCAACAGATGAAGAGAACAGGCACATATCAACACGTGTCATGGGAACTTTCGGGTACAAAGCTTTCTTGCTCACATTTTTCAGCAATTTTTCGTTTTCATTTGGCTAAAGTCTTATTTGAAGCTCATCTATTGCCTTGATTTTCCAGTTATGTAGCTCCAGAGTATGCAATGACTGGGCATCTTCTTGTAAAGAGTGATGTTTACAGCTATGGAGTTGTTCTTCTTGAACTTTTGACAGGAAGAAAGCCAGTAGACATGTCACAACCTCCTGGTCAAGAGAATCTCGTTGCGTGGGCCCGTCCACTCCTCACAAGTAAAGAAGGACTGGAAACAATAATTGATCCATCTTTGGGATCAGATGTACCTTTTGATAGTGTGGCCAAAGCTGCAGCCATTGCTTCAATGTGTGTGCAACCTGAGGTATCCAACCGGCCTTTCATGGGTGAGGTTGTCCAGGCTTTAAAACTTGTTTGTAATGAATGTGATGAAGCAGAAAAAGTAGGTTCAAGAAGTTCTAGCTGGGAGGATTTGTCTGTTGATATGGAGATGGGAGCCAGCGCTGCTTCAGGCCAACAAACGGATAATTTCCAAAGCCATTACTCAGCAACTAACTTTGTTTCTGCACTTGATATTGAAAGGGGGTTGTCAGCATCGGAATTCTTCGGTTCATCAGCAAGAATTGGAAGACAGGCATCCGGATCATTCAGAATACATTCTTATTCAGGTCCTCTGAGAACCGGAAGAGGCAGGCAATTGTGGCAGATAGTTAGAAAACTTTCTGGTGGTAGTGTGAGTGAACATGGAACTATGTCCAAGTTATGAACAAGTTCTTACTGAATCATTGCATATTTCAGGCTTCTTTGTGGATATCATTGTTCCTCAATTTTGTAAATCTCAGAGATGCATTGGCTCCTCCATATAGAGCCTTGAGATAGATTTGAGATGGGAATATAAGCAAGTTGTAAATAAGCATGAGACATAGTTTGCTACCAACCTGCAAAATCTTCTGGATTGGTACCAACACTGAAGAGGAAAGCAGTGTGATCATAACTTGAGGAGAAGGGATGAATGAAGTAGATCTTTTGTTTGGCTGGAATCTCTCTATTGTTGGCTTTGCAATCGCAGCTGAAATAGTTATAAATCTGAGTGAAGGCCTTCATTAGTGTTTAAATAGTCAACACATTCACTTGTATTTTAGGAGGTGGGATTTGGTTAGGCTTAAATTTGAAGAACAACATCAATCATGAATACGGATTTAACTTAACAAGCAGCAAATTTTTGAAATAGGTTTCTGTTGATAGTACTTAGATTCAGATGTATAAAACTTCATTGCCGCTCTTATTGCTTCACTTGTAAACATAGATTGAAGGCAAATCTTTCTTCTTACATTCACATTTATGAACTAATATAGTAAGGCAAGTCCTACTTCCATGAATTGATCTCAGTTCCTTTTGTCAATAAATGTGCTTCTTATGCTACAGCTTGTAAGATAAGTTATACTCATTTTAATTCACTCACTCTCTAGGACTCAAATTTGATATAATCAATTTTTAAATGTCCCTACGTGTTCAAACTTTAACAAGTTGTTTACATGTTTAGTCAAGCAATTAAACGAATAAATGCTGAAGAAAATATAGTATTTTGTGAGAAACTTTATCATAATTTTTATAAAATCCAAAGATCAGAAACTGGTTGCCTAATGCCAAGACAAACCCAATTTGGTCAACAAGGGGTAATGCTTTTGTTAAACTAGGAGTGCAAATGGTGTCTATTATTAGTCCTTCCATTTAATAAGTCTCACATCGGCCAGAATAGTAAGAAAGCCAGTCTTTATAAGCAAACTAACACCCCGGACAATCGCCGAGTTGGGTAACACCAGCTTGTAACCCAAGTGGGGGCATTAAATTGGTGGAACACGGCTTTGACTTTGCCGGGTTGGTTTGGTTGATGCACTCTGCTGGCCTGCCCACTCCAAGTTGAGAGTGGAGTCATGAGACCTTGGCGAAGGCTTGAGTCTCGTGTCTCCTAAACAAGAGGGCACTGCGTGAGGCTGGTTTCACAGAGCAGCGAGAAACTTCTGGCTCCCATCGGTGGAGGGATGACAGGCTGCAGCACCTCCAATCCAAATGGCCTGGTGAGCCAAGCACGATGGACCATCAATTTTTGAGAGTGGAGGAAGTAAATCTTCTGTTCGGCTGGAAATTTCTATTCTCGTCTTTGCAATTGCAGCTGCAGTGTTTGTAAATCCGAGGGAAGGGAATGTTTAAATACAGCAGATTTTTGAAGTAGGTGTCTGCTGATAGTATTTGGATTCAGATGTATAAGACTTGGACCTGGGGCAAATCTTCCTCCTATGTAGGGTTCAGAATGAGTGTTCGATTGAACGGAGGCTAACTTACTCTCGGCTTACTTGTAAAGGAATTGGTTTTTTACACTTAAATTCAGCTTAGTTTAATCTCATGAGTTAAGTTCGTAAACTCAAATTAAATTAATTATTTATACAATATACATGATTATTTAAATGTTTAAAAAACTTGTAATAATACTCTTTATAGTAGTACTAATATTACACTAACAAATAGTATATACGAGATTTGTGTATCCATACATGTATGTAAGCTAAGTATTTAATTTATGTATTAATAATTTATCTTATAAATCTGCCTAATGAGCTAAAAAGTTGAATTTAACTTTGAATGTCTTTCGAATTGATTAAATTTATTGCCAACCATGGGCGGACCCATGTTGGGCCCAGTGGGGCTCAAGCCCCCACTCAAGTTTTTCAAAAAAAATATTATAATATTAAAATTTTTTTTTGATAAAATTACTAAATTGAAAATTTGACAAGGACTAAATTGAAATTTTTTTAAAAAAATGAGCTTTAGTGAAAAAAAGTAAAAAATTTGAGACTAAATTATAAATTTTTTTATTTTGGACCTGGGCCAGCCCCCACTGACCCAGATTCCTGCGTCCGCCCCTGTTGCCAACTCTATTCTTATGTGTACCATTTTAAACTGCTATAGCAAGGGTAAAGTCACATTTCTATGAATGGTTTCAATAGCAATGCTAAGTCATATCTTCATAAAGGAGTTGTGATATATCTACACTCAATTTAATTAGCCTCAATTGCTCAATTAGTCAAACTCAGTAAAATTTGGAAATGAAACTATGTTCCAGCCATGACCAAGATCATAAAATTGGTTCTAAGAATTAGAACTTATTTATAAATAACTTGAAATTATTTCCATTTAAATGAATAAAAAAATCAATTTTAATAAATATTGTACCAAACCATGTATGATAAAGACCTAATTTGAATGAAAAAGACTTAATTCATGTAAAACCAGAACAACAAAGGGACAAAAATGGCATGAACTACTGATTATCCACTCTAGTCAAGTGAAACCAGTTCCTAAGAAATGATGTTCCAACTAATTATTGAACATACCAACGGCTGGTTTTCTTATGGCCTTTTAACACACAATTATTCTTACTTATTTCAGTTTGCATGTTTGTTCAAACAATTAAACAAACTGAAACTAAAAAAATTATAATAGTATTTTGTCATATGCTTAAACACAAATGCTTTGATGGAAACTAAAGATCAGAAATTGGTTGCTAAATGCCAAGACAAACCCAATTTGGTCAACAAGGGGTAATGCTTTTGTTAAACTAGGAGTGCTAATGATGTCTACTACTAGTGCTTCCATTTCATGGGTCCCACATTGGCCAGAATAGCAAGAAAGCTATTCTTTATAAGTTCACTGACATCCTCCAACGCCGCTGAGCTGGGTAACGCCAGCTTGTAACTCAAGTGGGGGCTTTAAGATTATGGAACACGGCTCTGGATTTGCTTGGCTGGGTTGGTGGGTGCATTCTGTTGGCCTGCCCATTCCAAGTTGAGAGATAATGGAGGGATAACAGGCTGCAGCACATCCAACCCACATAGCCTGGTGAGTCAAGCACGTTGGACCATCATTTTTATATTCTCTTAGCTGCATTTTTCTCAAGTTTTCCCATGGACTCTCTCTCAATTTGTTGAGTACAAGCACTAGAGGCATTTGCTACTTTGTGAGGGCCATTTGAAATAGATTTGACATGGAGAATAAAACCATATTGTAAACAGCAGGAGCCATGTGATGTGAGTGAAGACTTTTCTAATGTTTGAAAGAAAAATACACTCTACCTCCGAATTTACATCCAATAACATTATTAATAATTTTAAAACATTACACTTTATCTCCTAAGTCTACATTGAATAACAATATTGGTAAATTACATATCATTTTATCTTTCTTTGCTCACATAAACATAACATGGGTGAAAAGATAAAACTAGCATGTGTTTGTCACACAAAAAATTTTATTTTTAGCTAACTTAGTTAAACAACTCTTTTTCTTGTATGTTAGAAGTGTTTAATACATTAACTTTTTAGGGTAAAAAAAAGGTTATCTTTTAAGAAATTATTTTAAATAAAGGTTATCTTTTGATTAATTGATAACTTATATCTTAATTAATTAGAAACCTTCATTATTAATACTTTTTTTTTCATAAAGTCAATGAGGACAAAAAAAAAATCCAATATCATTGCATATTTAACCTATACCCATTGATTGAACATAAATAAATAAAAATAATTGAGTAAATAAATATATAGATGTCATAAAATATAATTAATTAAATTTTAAATAATTTTATTCTTATTTTAAATATCTTGATTGCATCAATGTACTTTGGCCTCAAAATAAATTTGAATTAATTTACTCTATGTATTATTTAATGATATTAACATATTCTTATATAATATTTTACATTTATAACCTAATTCAACAGCTAATTTTAGTAAATATTTCTAATATAATCAATTAATTTGTTAGTTTTCAATTTTTAATTAACAACTAAAAGTTAACAACTAATAAAACACTTAATATCTAGCTTATCAGTTATGAGTTACTTGCGCCTCTTAGTCTTTCCTTTTGTTGCCTTCATTCATTTTTTTTTATCTTTTTCCTTTTAGTATTTAAGATTTGTTGACAATGGATTTTGGTTCTACCAAAGTCCAGCCAACCAGAGGTTCTTTTGGGGCTCAAACTGCTTTCTGGTTGAAGTAAATGCAGAGAAATGATTGAAACACAGATGGAGAAGGAAGAACAGTGATAGGCAGCAAAGTTTTAACGTGATTTGATGAAAATCAAACGGTATCAGTGTTAGTCGAATATAGGTGCCCTAGAGTCAATTTGATTTGGCTCTATTGCATCTATGACTAAGTGATCTGTGGATTTGGATAATAAAGGTTGATTATTCATCTTAGAATGCATATTGTGATCATA
>JANHAO010014454.1:0-15301 GCA_026873985.1 Saraca asoca
ACTCCGGGTCCCCAAGGCTGCACATAGAGATCCATACATAAGAATTCCATCGTCTGGGATCAGAGTGCAAGCGTTGGAAGCTCCCAGACAGATTCTAAAACCAGAAACACAGCAACTCAAGAGCAATGGCAGGAGGTAATTCGATCCTTTATGCTTCCGTTTTATTGTATATATGTTAGTGTATATCACTTATAGTTTCTGGTTCAGTTTCTGTGGCTTCTTTGGTGTCTCTTCTTCTTCCCCATTCTTGGTGGCATTTGAATGTCATTTTCTATGTTATACTTATCGTGGCTGAGATGGATCCAACAGTAAAAAAAATCTTGCCCTGCAAGCATTATTCATGGCGCATGAAGTCAGCACCAAGACTTTTGCCTGAGACATACCTGGATGATGATCCCAACAAAGCAGAGAAATTTTATTATACTTATGTGTTAAGGAGAAATCCCACATTACGAAAATGCTTAATATACTTTCAATTTTGAGAGTATTATGCATGTTCTTTAATAAACTGTAAAATCCACAAATTTCTAGATTCCAAAATTTGTGAGGAAATGAATTTGAATTATCTAAAAAAAAATTGCATATATAATGGAATTGTTTCTTTTATATCTGACTCCCATTCAGACGGAATGTAGAACCCATTTTTTCTTTGGTAGGTGAACGAGTTGTGAAACATGGTTTATAGCTCCCAAGTTTAAAAAATTAAAATGTTTCCTCTATATATTTTAATTTTTTTAAAAAATTCATATATAATCCCTCAAAAGTTAAACCATTTTCAAAAAAATCCTCAATAAATTATACTTTAAGTATTTCAAAAAAAAAAAAACTCTAATTTTACTATGTCTTTTATATCTGTCTTTTTCTCCTATAATAAGGATCTCTCCTTATTCCATGAACACAATAAAATTTCTTCAACAAACTGTCATTTAATGTCTGCCATAGTAGGACATACAAGCATGAAGGAGTGTTATATTTGTCGGATTTATACGGCTTCTGCCTTTAAATTTTCTTTATAATATATCTCGCTTTCTATGAGAAAAAATTCAAATTATTGTACGAGTAAGTTACTATTTCTCTGGTGAGAGGGCCTATAAACATATTTTATTACATATAGATTGTTGTGTAGTTGTATTTAATTACGTTAGTAGCACATGAAATTATGTGTTGGCTGTGCATTACTGTAACACTAAAAAAAAAAATTAAAATAACGGCAGTTACATAGCATATATAACAGCGGTTACGATAACCGCCAAAAAATAAAGTACCGAATCGATATTAGTGGCGGTTAAAAGAAACCGCTGAAAAAAGTAAATTTAGCAATGGTTATCTAACTACAGCTATTTTTTTGTTAAAAATTTTTAATTTAATTTAACGGTAGTCACTTAACTATCATTATTTTAAAAAAATTATAATTTAATTTAACAACAGTTAATTAACTATTGTTTTTTTTTAAACAAATTGCAATTTAATTGTTGTTATTTTAAAAAGATTTGCAATTTATTTTAACCGTCACTATTTGTTTAATTTTATATTTAATTTTGCAATGATTTTTTAACTGTTACTAAATTTTTGTAATATTTTTTTAAAAAGTTTCAAGCTATTCAATCTGTTCATTCCATGAATTAATGATATTAATTATCGTCGTAAAATAAAAATGCAAATCCATGGTGCAATAAAAATGACATTTATTCAAATATAATAAAAATGGCATTCATTCAAACAAATATTCAAAAATACAACTAAAAATTATAATATTAATCGACTTTTACATTCCAATAAAAAGCTATTTAAAGCCAAAAATACAATAAAACTTGAAAAGTTTGGCTAGGATTAGTAGTATTTCTCTCTTAATTGCTCCCTCCTGAAGATCTCCTTGCACATAAAGGTGAAAATTGATCTGCGAAATTAATATCAACCCATCTTGAAAAGAAAAAGAGAAAAAGAACATCTCAAACTGAAGAATTACTTAGGAATTCAAACATGCAAAAACAACAGTTCAATTGTGCCACAGTTTAGCAAAATTCTAGTATAAAAACAACAATTTAATTACCTATAAACTAACATAATTATACCATAGTTTGGCATATATATGCATAAACCAAACATCATATTGGTCCAATTATACTAAAAAACAACAATTCAATTATGTAGAAATTGGTCCAATTATGCAGAAAAAATAACAATTCAATTACCAATGTCTTTGACACTTATGACTAAAGACAAATCACATTGAAATTCAGCATGACCAAAGAAGATAAGAAACAACGATACAAAAACAGCTTTATAAGGATCCAGTTAAACATGAATATGGTGAATAGGATAGATACAAAAACTTAAAGCTCATTTCTAGGTTTCCCAAAACATAAAAGGCTGAAGTATTTAGAATTTTTTCTTACAGTAAGATCAGAAATGTTTTTTACTATATGGGTAATACCACATTTTAAGCAATGTGTTGTGCAATTGTTGCTAACTTTGACATTTCTATATTCGAAGGAAGCATTGGTTCTATATGACATTTCTGATATTAGGATTGGTTTTATTCATCTACTTATGCACCTTTTCTTGCATAAGAATACATGAAATAATATTAAGGAATGGCTTTGGATTTTTTGATATCCTAAAATGTTACCCTCAAGCATTAGCATTGGCTGCTTTTCATTTTAATTGCTAGTGGGTTCTCAAGCCCCCTTGCCATCTACCATTTGCACTTGATAGCCATAAATGAGGTTAGTTTCACACATTTTCCACTAGATCCATTTCTAAACTATATCCAACTAACATTCATGATTCTACTCACTGTTTTACTACAAATATAATAAAATTATTTCTGAATATTCTTTTAACAAATCACACAAGGCTCCTTGGTAGACATAAAGTCCCATGTGCAAACAACCTATTGCTAGCCATATAGTAATGGTTAAACAATTTTAAAATAGCAGTAGGTTCAAATCACTAAGTTAATCAAAATAATGTTACATGCACACATACATTGCAGTGATTACACATTCTTTTCACATTAAAGAAACCTATATGCTTTTGGGCTCATGTTTTTCTATTCAATATGAAAGCTTGGAAAAGTAAAATCTCTCTACTGTATAGTGTAACTAGATATCTGCACATTATACCAAGAAAAGGCAAAAAGCAGGATAGAGTTTGCCCTCAAAACTAGGGTACAAGCCATTAAGTATTCATGAAAAACAGGGCAAACCAAAACTCTAGCTATATTTTGCCATTAAGCACATGAAATACAAGTATTCACATAGTTGGAATAAAAGATTTGACTAAGTTTTACGTATAATACCTGTCGGTTAGCAAGTGGCTAAATGGACAAACGAGGTGGAATGCACCTGCCTATGGCCATGATGCAGTCTATAATGGCCTGCACCTGTACTTGTGTTTTAGCCAATTCCTCCTTATTTTGATATATCTCTGATTTAAGCCTATGAAATTCTTCTTGATTCATAGGATTGGAGCTTGATGAATAGTCAACACCTCCCCTTTGAGAACTACTCCCAAACACACTAGTGGGGCAAATACCTATGCCTAGTCCTCGAACATGACCTGGGTGCTCCTTCTTTAACACTTGTCCAAAAGCATCATTTAGGAAAATTATTGAAAGCTATGTTTGGTTCACTTGGCTCGAGGCTTCTTGCAATTTTTTTTAAGTAAACAACAAAATATAGGTATCAATATCAACTGATTATTGTTTTAAAAGTAATAAAGTTTTCAATAAACCCTCACCCCTATGCTCCTTGCCTCATCGTTCACATATGAGCTATCACTTCTCCTATGGACAGCATCCCACAACTTTACCCATCCAATGAAACCTTATCGTTCCTTCTCCTGTCATTTAAATAAGCAAAAAAGAATTATTTCATAAGGAAATCTTAATTGTATTCACTTAAATTAGATGGCTATACTGTCATTTCATCCTTTTTTCCATGCAAATGTTTTTGACGCCGCCTCATGAGGAATGGTCTATTTGCTTCTATTCTATGTATTCTGCCTACATATTTCCTACATGAAGAAACTAAATTACTCATTCAGCTATCAGTGCAGGCATAATTAAATCCAATAATTTTTACATACTAGAATTAAATAAACTACTAATCTTGTGTTTTTGTTTATCCTGAATCAGAACCAAACCTCTCCATTGCTCTCTTATAATGCCCTTGGGGCAATTTTATTCAATATTTTGCACTAAAGTCAAATTAGGGTCATAATGTTTGTTGTACAAGGCATCTTTAAAATCTCTCCACCACTTTCCAACCATTTGATTAGTGAGCCACTTGGCCATTTCATCATTTTCAAATTAAAAATACAGCTATGACAAAAAAAATTCCATCAGTATTATAATGAAATATGAATTATAAATACTAAGGTAGTTCTATTACATACTATCACCAATCTGTTAAAGATATTGTCTTTAATTGAGTCTGGTATGTTCAGACAGGCCTCATACTTTATGGCGTATTTGGTCTTAGCCAAATGACCCATTGCACCTTCGTCTCCTATAGGCCGACCAAGATTGTTCATCCCAACTAGTATTCTCTTTTCATCTAAGCTCCAAACTTGATCATCCCAGAGCTTCTTGGTCTTGACCATACCGTCCTTATCAATTGAAAAAAGTATTAAATATTAGTACAATATTAACTCAAACACATAAGAAAATTATATATTATAGTTACCTATCATATTACATTGCCATTCACTTCTGGGCCTACTCCTTCGAGTATCAGAAGCTTCAACTTGCTCATCATTTATCTCTTCACCCTCATGAGCAATAGGCTACATGTCCTGGGTAGGCAGTGTGAGCTGTATTGGCTGTGCCTCTGTAAACTATGTGGGTCTAGTGAGATGGTATGGATGGGTGGGCTGAATGGACTGTGGAGGAGATGAGTGGGAACCAGACACTCCCTATGTGTTCCAAACTCTTGGACGTCTTAACTTAGGCATTTCTGCAAAACAGATTTGCAAAATAGTATGTATTAGCACATTGTACAAGAATCTTAAACTAATTTCAGCCACATTGAGAGAAACTGCAAATAATGCAAATATACATTTAAAATCTCAAATTAAGTCATTGAAATGCAAATATGATATGGATACGTTACTCTCCCTTCGATAGATTGTTGTTGAAATGCAAAATCAAGGAACTTGTTCAATCCTTCCTTAGGCTCATCTATATTCCTTAACAAACTAATCCATGATTTATCCATATCTATGGTCTTACAACACACACAAGGCACTATTAGAGGTGAGAAGAGGAGTCATAATGGCCACCTTATTAGGACTAGTAAGCATTCCTATTTCTTAACAAAATCAAAATTTTTTCACAGCAGTATTTAAGGGAAAAAAAAAAAAAAAGCTAATATACCTAGTTAGAAGAAAGGAGGTTGTAGTGTTTGTCAAAGCTAGTAAAAGCACAGTATACCTATAAAGTAGAAATTAAGGCCGAATATGAATATAAACTAGAAATTAAGGCTGAATAAGAACAAAGGAAATTTTATAGACACAATATAAATCAAACAAATGAGGAGTATTGTATCAGACTAGAAATACTATACCAGTGATGTCACTACCAAATGCTTCTTGAGTCAATGTTAAGCCACTGTAAAATACCTATCTTCACAGTGTCATATGATATGAATCAAACAAAATGTCAATACCAAAGTTGTACAACATGTGATGTCCTTTAAAAATTTAAACAAGAATCAGAAGACAAGCAAAAGCAAGTAGTAACTACCAGAGGAAAATTCCACTACTTTTGTTGGAAAATAAAGATTATGTTGTTCAATTCATTTTTTGATGATTAACATAAACAAATTTTTTGTTTGGTGATTTTCTTTGAGGATTGGTTTCTTATCTTATCAATCCACAAGTTTTGTGGTTTTACTATTGAAAGTTCAATTATTTAACACATTAACTAATACTAGAAATAACTCATCGTGGAGGCAACAAAATTTGTAATTCTTCAATTGATGCTAGAAAGCTTCCTCATTATATGTATATACGGAGGAGAGGCAGCCACAAAGTTGATTACGTTGTTAAGATTTTATTGTTTTATTTTATAAAAAAACATTGGACCGACTGAATTCAATTAACTCCAGTGGTGCTGGTACTATGAACCGGCAACAAACAGTGTATAAAACTAAGATATGCCATAATAACAACAATATCCATTTTAAAAATTAGGATTGCCCATACAACCTAAAAGCAGCTCATTGATGGCAAAATGAAAAACAGTAAAGGGACTTAAATATCAATCCTCATAATACTTGTAAGCTAAAGGTTCTATATGATTATCCCTTGTACAAGAAAATCATCCAAACTCAAACAACACCCATGTAAGAGAGAAAAATAAAAAATAAAAACGACTGTGGACTTCATTTACAGACTTCATTTGATCCAATATTCAGAAATTAAGCAGTGGATGGAGCTAGAGCATATTCAACACATAATGATAGTAAATCAGTAATTTAAACAAAATAACTTCCATTGAAAGTTCAATAAATTATTATATCACAAAACATGAAACTTGAATACCTAATAGCAAGATGAGATAAACAAATCACAAACACATCCACAAGGCAACCGTGAAACAAGTGCCCCAACATGGCTAATGACAATAGTATTAGATCACCCATGACCCAGAGCAAAGATCAGACAAATGAAATAAATAATAAAAGTAGGAAAGCACAGATACTAGGAAGTCACATACAGTTTCACAAGACTAGAACACAGCTAAGATGCATAACCAAGATTCCTAGCAAAGGCATCCGCTTGCATAGGATAACATACACAATTAGAACACCAAAGAGACAGAGACTAATCCAAAGCATTGTAGATAGTAGTTCCTAAAATTCAAATGATCAACTCATGAGATTCAGATCAAAGCTGAATAAGTGCTGGAGAGGGATTATAGTATGCTGCAAATAAAAGCAGGTAAAGACTATTATGTGATTGTTCTTATTTTAAATAACATCTTAGATCACACTAGCATTCTATAACTAGATGCATTTAAAAAGTCTATTGAAAGCAAACTGCTACAGCCTACAGGGCCACAGGCACTTGTGTGAAGCTCACTTCTTTCTACATTTGCTTGTCTCACTCCCTCTTTTGCCTCTTGTGTGCATACAAAATTAGTCATAGTGCAATATTGTTCCCCAAAGCACAAACCTAAAACAGATGTCTTAAACATATCTGCTTCAGAAGCTTTCACATGCCCCACTTGACACAATCTGTAGACTAGAACTGAGCTATGCAAATTTGCACCATGTGCCAGACGTGGCCTCCATAGGGATGGCCATAAAGGATGGGTTTGTATCACCAAGGTAAAGATGTAAGGAATAAAAACTAACTGAACACGCGAGTCAACATGACATATGTTACTTCAATCCAGCATACAATAAAACCTATTGGTGACGCTATCATAATTTCCAACAATGGAAAAAGAAGAAATGGCCCCTCTCCCAGCCATGCCCAAAGGTGAATTTCCAATGAAAAATTTCTTGAGAACAAAATTTATTCTTTTCATTTGTGAACAAACTTCTTTGGCAATAAAAATACTCTACTAAGATTAATTTGAAATATGCATATTAAAAAATCAAGTTAATGGAGTCCTTAAGGTTTTGTAGCATAAATATAACAACTATAAGAAATAGGGATCATGCTAACCAATGCATCCTTTATTCCTTTTAACATTGAAAGGTCAAATGTTAACATTTGGGCAGATCATGCATGATAGAAATAAAAATATAATAGCATGCTACATGATAACTACATACAAAGAGAAAGCCAGCATGCTAGAAATACCTGAAATATGATGAGCCCAATAAGGACTGGCTTTGAGTTCCTCACAAAAGTATATCCCCCAAATTGCAAAAATGTGAGAATCTGCATAGGGTCAGAAGAAAACTATGTAAGCCAAAAATGACTAGGTTAAACAGATTCTCAAAGCAATGCAATCATTATAGTTTAAATTTTAAAGATATTTTAGATGTGAGAAAGGACCGATTTTCATCTTACAATCATATATCTTATTAAAACATGCATTTAGTTTTCTAAAGACAATTTACAAGAGTAACTAATGAATTAATACATGCATACATTATGCATACATACATATATTGAGTTTTATTATACATACATATTTTATAAATGAATGCATGTTGCTTCTTAATGCTAGTAAAATACGAATATTCCAAATCCAAAATTGAAAAAATAGGGCATTAGCAATTTTCGCATAAAAAGGTTTAGAAATCCCTAAATTCTACCATTAACCTACGAAATTCAAAACCCAGTGAAGCTGATAAAAACATAGAACCCTTAACAAAATGTATTATCCACATAAAATCTATATAAAACACAATCAATAAATGAAAGCCGCAAAGGAACCAAGCAACTCAAGATAAATAATTTAAGTTTCCGTATTCAAATCCATATTCAACTCAACTCAATTTTGTGGTAGCTGAAGTACAAGATTGAAAACTTGGTGGGCAAACCATATATAAAATTGAAGGAGAAAACAGTGAAAAATAAACAAAATTACCTATGGATTGAATTTTTCCAGCCATTCTGAGGCTGAAATTTTCAGAAAAATTTAAAAAAATCAAATCAAAGCAACAAACTTACAAAATAAAGACTTCTAGTAGCTGCGCATATGCTAAGGCAAAAAGCGACTTTCATTTATGCAGAAAGGGACTTCTAAATTTAGGGTAATAGGATGACGAAGAGTAACATAGTAGCAATTATCAATGAAACCATCACTATTGTAAAAAATTTCTTAAAACATAACGACGGTTAAATAAACCTCCAGTATAAATAACCACTGCTAAGTAGTGTTATGTTTTGTAGTGTAATCTCTCTTCCTGTTTCTTTCATATTCTAAGAGTGTAATTCAAATTCCATAAGGTCTTTATGATGATGGGCTTGTTGCTTTTATTTAATTTCTTTTTATTATTTTTTAACACATCGCACAGTTATTAGGAAAAATAATCTTGTTTTATTGATAAATATCAATTAACTATAATCATTATAAACAAAACCTTACTTGATTATACTCACCATAACAAAACTACTATTCAAGTTTTTGGATGATTTCTCATTAATAAAAATGCACACACTTCTTTAAATATGGAGCAATTTATTAATCTCTTATTTTTCTACAAAAATATATGCAATTTTATATTCAACATATCAACGCATATTTTTGTAGAGTAATTCTTGCGTATACAGAAAGCATTACCTTATGTACACAATATATCAATGACATCAAATTATTGGCTCGAAAAGTCTCTCCATTTTCCTTGATTCAACCACTTCTTTTTACAACTTTTGAAGTCAACTAAGAAGACAATCTTTTTACTCACACTCTCTCTCCTTGATTCAACATCAAGTTATTGGGACTCATTTGCTTAACACAGCGTGTTTCCCGGGGAAAGTTAAAACTTCCCATAAAAGAAATTTTTTTGTGAACCTTTTGAAAAGTTTTTTGTGAACCTTTTGAAAAGTGTTAAAAGTTTCGTGATAGTAAAGAATTAACATTTTTTAGGAAGCGAATTCTTGTGTTGTATTTGATTATATGAACTTCTCAGATAGTATTATTTAATTAACTAAAATTTATTTTTATCATTAAAAAAATTATTCATGAAATAAAAGGATACTGTTATCATTATTCAAACTATATGAGGATAATTTTATATTTTTATTAATTTAAAAGCACAGAAAATTTTCCTATTTATACTACTTGTGACAGTTACTGCAAGAAGCTGCTTTACGTAACTACTGTGCCAAAATGTTGACATGTCCCTAATACAAATTTTAAAATTCGAAAAGCTAATATAAACTGCAAGAAATTAAATATAGAACAAATGGGAGTAACTACTTCAAAAAAACCATTTGATTACCACTTATTACCTCTTCATGCGTGCTTATGGTCCTGTGCTAGACATTTAAGTTGCTGAATTCTAGCAAAAAAGCATCATACGTGGACTTAAATTTCTCTTGACAAGGCTTCAACTTACTTGCTCTTGTTTGGAAAATCTGAATTATTGGTTCGTACAAAATTTAGAACATTGATGAATTTAGATTTTTTCTTTTCTATTTCATTATACTCCTATTATGTTGAAGAGAGATAGACATAGAATCTTTATGTATAATGGGATCTAATTCCCCTTTTATACGTGGAATGGGACCCACAAAAACTTGTATCTATCTCTCTCCAACATATTAAGAAAATACTAAAAGAAAAAGAAAAAGATCTAAATCCTTTTTTGAATGGTTGCATCAACACACCACTATTCAAATCGCTACACTAACAGAGATGTTTCATATTTTATTTCACTCTTGGTATCACTTGCATCAATATTGAATTTGGATCATCTCATTTTTCTTTTGTCATTTTTTTTGTCATGTTTAGAGTGAGATAGATATAATATATTTTATGAGTCCTCTTACACATAAAAAAAAAAAGGATTTTGAGACATGCTTCACATAAAAATTCTATATCTATCTTTCTCTAAACATGTTAAGAAAATGACAAAAAGAAAAAAAGGATAATCCAAATTCTTCCAACTTCTTCTATAATTTCTCTTTTAAGTCTTGCGAAAAGCTTTTCAAGGAATCGTCACACAGGTAAAATTTATTTTCTAGTTCATATTTTCAATTAAATTAATTTTATGGCGTATCATCTTTGTAGCTATATTTCTTTCCTAATCCGATCAGTATTTAAACGAAATAAAAATATATTATCAAATACATAATATTTGCCTCTCACATTAAATTTCTCACATAAAAAGATATGCAGAAAATTTTAATCATATTGAATGATCCTGTAAAAATATTGTGAAGAAAAATAATGCATGCATAACATTACTCCAAACAAAATGCTAAAATATATTTGCAAGTGATTGCATGAAAAGAAAATTGGAAGGTTTTTCAAAGATAAACGAAAGTTTGATTTCACCTAAATAAATCATCAAGTACAATTATTGGTAGATGCATTTCTTCTAGTACGATTATAATGCAATGATGACCAGTTCCTGCGCAACCAAAGTAATGGTATGGTCCGGGATTAGAAAGAGAATAAAAAAAAAAGAAAGACAATGAGAGAAAATTAGAAAGAAAGAGAAGGGAGGAAAATGGATGATCAGAGATGGTAAAAATATATAGACCTAGTGGGTTTTATTTGAATCGATGAATATTTATCCAATTGATGAGATTTAAATTAGGTTTATTACTTAATGGTTTGAGTTTGGGTCTAACAATTAAATATCCAATAGATTTTGGATCTCTTTTGAGTATCATATTAGACTTATTTGGATAACATGTCTTGTAACAAGCAAATTATTATCAATAAAAAAATTTATTTTTCTTTTTCAATTGAAAAAATCTACAATTATATTTTTTTTAATTCAAATGGGACTTGTAAGATCTTCAAGTTGGGTCTTATTAGGTCGTTAATGGATTTGATCTCTAATGACTCTAGGGTGATAGATCTAGGTCATAGAGGTGATCATCGATCAATTTGGACTGATTAAGACTACTTTGTCCAACCAATTGAAACAAACCAATTGTCCTAAAATGTTAATTGAAACTGACCAATTTGTAATGTGTAACTAAAACAAACCGATCACTTTGGTTTTGGTCGGTTACCGATAGGTAAGCATTTGCAACAGGGCCTCTTTTATCTATTGGAGACCAAATTCTGTGCATAAATGAGCCTAAACATATGGACTCAAATAGCTTCATGCTTATTATTAGTTGCAAAAGCTAACTATCACATTTGGACACTAAAATCATGGATGACATAACAATTGGTCAGGTTTGATTTAGGTCGGTTAAATTTCCATAAACCGCTTTTAATTGAGACCTAAAACTTAATTTTAAAATTTTTTGTCATTTCTACTTTTAAGTCACAACTTTAATGAAAAAGTCATCAAATATGTAACAATTTTTCATAAAACTTGCATGATTAAATATGTATATGAATTTTTTAAAAAATATATATCAATTATAATCTAAAATATATAAAAAAACATCATTTTTATTTCGTTTACATGTGCAGGGAAGTGGTAAAAAATTTAATTTTAATTACAATTATGTTCTTATTGCACTTATAAATAAATCAAAAAAATTAAATTTTATTTTAGAAAATGAGAGACTTTTGCCCTTTCTGCTCCATTTTCCTTTTACGGCTAGAGTGAAGAAGAAATTAAATGGAAGCTATACACATCTTTAATCTAATTTTTCCCTCTTCAAATATTTCCTCTTAAAAGTTATTTCCTCTCCATCCTCATCCCATGCAAAGGAAGCACGAGCTAATTATTCTGAGATTAGGCATTATAGTTGAAAAAAAAAAAGAAAATAAGACATTTGAAGCGTACCGCTTTGCAGATCGCAAGAACACTTTTTTGGTAAGGAAGAAAATGAAGTCACCAGGAAAAAAAAAATATCCACCAGAGATGCAGTAAAAGTGCCAACTCAGTTGGAAGAGAAGCCAAAAAACGCATGTGTTTTGAGAGAAACAGACACAGGAAGAGAAAAACGCCAAAAACATCCGGCTTTCCAAGGTGAAATGGCGCGTTTTTAAGCAACGCAGTGGCCTGCAAAGACTGACGTGATCGTCAGTCAGAGTAACGATAAGGTAAACTGACTTGTTGTGAGTCAGTGCTAGATATCACGTATCGCGAGTTTTGTTTGCGCTATTTGATTCTCGTGACTCTGTGAGCAACAGCAGGGTGTCCCTGGCTGTAGCGGGTGCGGATGTCAGTATCGACAAAATCGAGATTTTCACCCCATCTCGTTCAGAGGTGCGATGTTCTCCTGAAATCTCGCAGTCGGCGATGGATTTGCAACATGTCGCTTAGATATCGCTATTCTTTCTGGCGAGATGGCACTTTCATGTCGCCATTTTGAATTATTTAAAAAACGTCGTCGTATCAGCGTTGGATGGACCTGACAAGGCGGCAAAAGCGCCGACAATACCAGCGTTAGCATTTCAAATTTGAAAAAAAAATGGCGTCTTTTTTGGCACATTCTCTTGCAGTAAGATGAGTTTTCCAGTAATCAGCGAAATGGAGATCATATAAAATTTAATTTGAATTTTTTTTTAAAGTTGAAAATTTTCTTTAAAGAGACGAAATTTTGGAAAACAAAGGAAAAAAAATTAAGGGGAGATCAAGGAAAGCAAACATTAAAAGGTTAAACTCCTATCAAGAGAGAAATACTCTACCAAAATCAACTCAAACAGAACAATATAACAAAGGAAAAAGGAAAAACAGATGAGATTAAAGAAGCAAAGGCTGGTGTTAGACGGCAAATAACTTCCCTCCTCTGTCGCACTAAATAGCTTGCTTTGCATGTGGGTTGCTTCTTGAAGAAGCAGGAAGAGAGTTCCCGGTAATAGCTCCCAATTTTCAGTGTAGCTCCTGTCATAATTATAAACTCTCTCCGTTGAAATATAGGCTCTAAGAGACACATGATGCCACCGGAAAACTATTTTCCTGGGGCAAGTATTTCCTCGTTACTGTTGGTATGGCAAAAGCAAGCAAGCCTAAGCAAAATAATGCCAAACTAAGGGGTAAACGCTCTTCATGACAACGTTGCGTGCACAACAGTTTGCACATCTGTTATGCTTAGGATAAAAAGAACATTATCTTACGTGCTCCAGTAAGCA
The DNA here is from genome assembly GCA_026873985.1 of Saraca asoca. Classification (NCBI taxonomy): domain Eukaryota; kingdom Viridiplantae; phylum Streptophyta; class Magnoliopsida; order Fabales; family Fabaceae; genus Saraca; species Saraca asoca. The sequence continues at coordinate 13,679 of JANHAO010014454.1, forward strand.
GAACAAAACCGTAAGATTAAAGGCATCAGGCCTAGTAAGAATGCCCTCTTAATTAACCACCTCATATTTGCTTATGATCTCATCCTTTTCTTCCAAGCCACTAATGAAAGTGGTCACAAGATTGTAAATTTACTTGAAACTTTTGAACAGGCTTTAGGTCTGCATATTAATAAATCCAAATCTGAGGTATAGTTTAATCCCAATACCCCGAGATTGAAAAGAAAAGAGCTATTCGGTCAATTAGGAGTTAAACTAGTCCATAGATTTGGTAGGTATTTAGGTATATACATTGATGGCCCCAAATTGAAAAAGGAGATATCGATGGAGGTAGTGAATAAAATTGGCAAGAAATTGCATGGATGGAAAGATAGACTACTCTCACACGTTGTAAGGTTAACCTTACGCAAAATTATCCTCCAGAACCTACCAACTTATCATATAGCCACAACTCTATTACACAAGTCCTACATGTAACAAATAGAGATAACTATAAGAAGGTTTTGGTAGGGGACAGAGAAGATCATAGAAAGATTCTACTTTTACCATGGCAACAGTTAACAAGACCAATGAGTTAAAGGGATCTAGGATTGAAATAGATAGAGTATTTTAACAAGGCCTTGCTTGCTAATCAATTAAGGAAGGTAGTATCTAAACTTGATAGTTTACTAAGCTAGGTGATTAGAGAAAAGTATAGTAAAGGTGATCTTGCCAATGTGGACAATGGGCACTATGATGGTAGCTAGAGGTGACAGGCTATTAAGGCATTGTAAATCTCATAACAAGTAAAATATTCTGGTAAATTGGAATAGGAGAGAATGCTCTTATTTGAACCAGATTTTGGTGGAAGAGTGCAGGACTAGGCCTCTAAAGAGTTAATAGGGTCCATTATCTTAAAGGAAGAGTAAGGTTCTAGAAGACAGACCTAGTGAGGGCATCCTATGGGAATTTAGAGTGTCATAAAGTGTTCAGCACCCTAAACTCCATCTATGGAGCTAAAGTTTGGTTAGCCTAGACAAAATTAGCCATAGACTCTTACTCAATCCATAGGGGCTACCACTTGCTGGAATATATGTCTGATATTAGGGATAATTAATCCTAATTCCTATGGACAACAATGTAGAAGCTTACCCTCCCACAGAGAGTGATTGTCTTCTTATAGAGGCTAAGCACTAGGTCTTTACTAATAAGAACCATACTTTCTGCTAGATATGTCCAAATTCACACCAGTTGCCCTTTTTGTCATATAGAAGATGAAACTTTGGACCATTTGTTCATCCAGTGCCATTTCTCAAGGGCAATATGGTTTGGATCTAACTTATCAATTTAGGCTAAAGCTCTCCATCCTCAAGATGTGGTTTAGTAGGTGAAATCTAGTCTAATGGCAAGCTAGTGGCATCCTTATGTAGCTCAAGATCTAGTATGTCCACTAACAGTTACTTTACATGCCATTTGGTACTCAAGGAACAAAGTGATTTTTAAGGGCGATCCACCAAATGCTATGGGAACCTTGCACTTGGTTTGAAATTAACAAACCAGCTATGTTGACCTGAGCTATATCATTAGCACTAGTTTTGAATGTTAAAAAATAATTAGAAAAAGCAATCTTGAACTAACTCTATATTT
>JANHAO010014455.1:0-15303 GCA_026873985.1 Saraca asoca
TTGAGAAATCAACTATAGAGTTACTAGAAAATAAATCCGATGATCTAGGATTACTCACCGGGTCTCAGAGGTCCTACCCTCAGCTTGTCGCCGGCCGGAGTGCCGCCGGCGACCCAGAAACCTTCTATGGCCGAAGTACACTCAGAACAAGGAAAAGAAGAGGCTGAGCTTCCACAAGCTCCAACCCGCCGGAAAGAGGAAGCCGTCGGCGGCCATGGCTACCGATGTATACGCTTCGGACAGCCAACCAACTCGTGACAGAAGGGGATGCCGTTGGCGTCACAGGATGTCTGGCATCACGCCGAATCAAGATTAGAAGTCGGGGTTACGCCGGCCTTCGTCACGAGTCCGGCCCGTCAGAACTGCAGAAATCGGCGCCGGAGAAAGACCAGCCTCGCCGTAACGCTGAGGAAGACCAGCCGGAGGGGAAGAAGAAACCGTGGAGGAGAGCTCGCCCCCGAGAGGAAGCTTCGGGTCTTCTCCAAACAAATATCCAGCCCCCCCCCCCCACCGGACACCTGCTGAGCAGGTCATAGCCAATTTTCAAATTTTTTTTTTTCAAACTTTCCCTTCTTTATACATTTGCCCCACCTGAAACTTGCACTTTTCAATTTAGTCCCTAAATACTTTTCAGTTTAGTCCTTTCAAATTTCAAAATTTTATTTTTAATTTTCCCTTTTTATTTTCCTTAATTTTTTGGGTGTTACATTACATATGACCCATAATCTCATGCAAGTTTACCATAAAATCTTGCAACAAAGTCATACTTTAATGCAATGCTTCTGTATACTCATGTACGTGCAGATCTTATGTTACTACTTGCAAACATAATGGCGTCCAACACAGTTATCATACAAGTCACACATAAGTTCTCACAAGGCATACATATGACCCATAATCTCATGCAAATCTACCATAAAAATGTGCAAGTCATACTCTAATGCAATACTTCCATATATTCATGCACATGTAGATTGTTACTACTTGTGAACATAATGGCATCCAACACAACTATCATGCAAACCATACATTATACCTATAAGGCATACATATGACCCATAACCTCATGCAAGTCTACTATAAAATCATGTAACAAAGTTAGTTTTATGCAATACTTTCATGTACTCATGCACATGCAAATCTTTTGTTACTACTTGTGAACATATTGCATTCAATACAGGCATCATGTAAGTCATATCCGTAAGGCATATATATGACCCATATCCTCATGCAAGTCTATCAAAAATCATGCAACAAAGTCATACTTTGAAGCAATGCCTCAATATACTGATGCACATATAGATCTTATGTTACTACTTGCGAACCTAATGACATCCAATGTAGTCATCATGCAAGTCATATATTAGATTCTGCAAAGCATACATGCAACAAAGTCATACTTTATGTCATGTTTCCATATACCCATGCACATGCAAATTTTATATTACTACTTGTGAACATAGTTGCATCTAATACAACCATCATATAAGTTATACATTAGTTCCCACAAGACATACATATAACCCTTAACCTCATACAAGTCTACCATAAAATCATTCAACACAGTTATACTCTAATGCAATGCTTTTAAATACTCATGCACATGTAAATCTTATGTTACTATTTGAGAACTTAACGGCATCCAATACAACCGTCATGAAAGTCATATATTAGTTCCCACAAGGCATACATACCTCTTATAACCTCATGCAAGTCTACCATAAATCATGCAATATTTCCATATATTCATGCAAGATTTTATAAAAGAAAGTTACAGCAAGTCATATCAGTCCTTTCTTTTTCAAGGTTGTATTGAAGCAAATCGCAACTTTTTATGCTACTATTGAAATTAAAGCACTAACATTTGCACATCTAAAAGAAGGAAACCACAGTACACGATGTGCACCCCTTTTGAATGAGGAAGGAGAAATTTCTAAATACATGTCATATACCAAATGAAATCATTAAATTAAAATGTTACACAATTAGTCAATGGCTTTTAATTGCAGTATATGTATCATTTTATAATTAATTTCATACAATACATTCATAGGTACATAAAATTTTTTGTCTAGAGATTGTTCATTGAAAATATTAGAATTAATATACACAGTGTCCTAACATATATATATATTTGGGATATTTTTGTTTACCTTTTATTTCATTTTTAACCTCTCAAATAAAGATTCAAACAAAGAAAGGTATATCAGATAAATATATTGCTACAACTAGTAGAACACAAGGGTTATTTTTAGGTTTAATTATATATTTTAATTATTTTTTATCACTTAAAATAAAATATTCTATTTTAATACTTTCAATTAAATAATTAGATGATATCAAGTCTCATCATTAACCTTCCATCAATTTTTTAACAGACGATCTGATGTGGCTTATTTATTCCCGCGTGGCATTACCAACAATGCAAAGCAAATTCCCATGGATCTGATTCGCTGCAGTTGGTACGGTCGCTGCAGTCCAATCTGGACCGTTCGATCTGCAATCTGACGGTCTAGATCGCAGCTCGCAAAGTTTTTTTTTTTTAATTTTTAAGGAATAAAATAATCTTTTTGTAAGTTACGATCTGAGCCGTCGGATCAAAGATCGAACGGTCTAGATTGGACTGCACCAACTGCAACAGCCGTACCAACTGCAGCGAATCCGGATCCAATTCCCATTCCCATTAGCCGTATATGTCATGCCAAATCAAAGTATACTTATAAATTAACATAATTATTTTTTTAAAGGAAAAGAAAAACATTAAATCCACCGGAGAAGACCACCGTCACCATCGTCCTGGGTTCTCTACGTGAAGGCCATTGGGTTCTCTTCATGGAGACCATTTCAAAGATTTGGGTCTCATTTTTTCAGGATTTTGGATCTCATTTTTGCTTCAAAGTCATAGCTGATCACTTCTCATCGCTGTAATTTTCTTTTTTCATTTTTCCAAAAGAATCCACGAGTTGGATTAACAAATTCTATTTACAATGAAAAAGATCTAAAGGATGGATAGATTTGAAAATGTTGGGTTGAATCTCTATCATTTGCTTCCTTCCTCGTTTTCTTTCTCGGCCGGAATTATTCAGTCGCACTGATTGGAAGATGACGAACATGTTGTGGGAGATGGAGATTTTGCTTCTCTGCATCGTGCGACACTGCAGGGGCTCTGATGGGTCCTCAAACCATAGTTCCAACTTTCATCTCTAATAGACATAGAAGGACTTTGAATGAAGAACTCGACTGAAAATGGCCTCTCTCCAGGATGCACGAATCTTTAATCTTCTTTCCCTTTCTTGCTCTCTCTCTCTCTCTCTAACTCCGAGAAATTGATCCTAATTTTCAGAAGAATTAGGATAAATTTAGTTTTTGATTTTACAATTACAATGACTGCATCAAGGGAAGCAGATTGGGTCATATGTTAGACATGCGGCCTGACGTGGGGCTCCATAAAAAAAAAAAAAAGTGACATGTATTTCCATGTTGGAATTTTATTTGTAATGAAAGCATTTCCGTCTCCAATTTGACCAAAAACATTAAAGTGAGTCTGATTTATTCGATTTTAATAATTAGGGGATCGTAATAAAATATTTTATTTTAAGAGATTAAATAAAATATATATATTCAGAAGATTAAAATTATAATTAAACTTTATTTTTAATATGTCACAACATATAATTACGAGAGTTATATTTTATCCATATATTGTCTAATCTGCTAGCATCAGCGAAGCTAATAGCAAATAACGGTGGGATTAATTAGCATCACTCTAAATTTTAAAATCTTATACCATTATATAAATTTTTCATAAATTTCACCATAAAAACAACCCATCTTTATTATCAAGGCAGATGGATTTTGGATTCTTGAGGTGCAACTTGCAAGTAGTGTATCAGCTCATTCAATGAAGCAGACCCACAACAGCCATTGAGCCAGTCTACTCAATGTCCCAGAAAAACACACACACACAGTAGTAAACAATCATAAAAATAAAAATAAAATTATTAGAATTGCAAGATCACTAATTTCAGATTTCATTTTTTATCAAGTTATGTTTTAAAATTTTTTTTTTCAATAATATTATAACTGTGCCGATATCTACAACAATAATTTTTTATAATTACAACAATCGCATTTTTTATAATAGTAATTTTCATACATAAATATATTCTTAGCCGAAACAATACAATTACATTTCTTATAATAGTATTTTTCACAATGCAATTACAGTCGCATCAGAGGCAACCCACATGAATCACAGAGGGAGCTTGTTCAATGTTCAAAACACGGAAACAAAAATAATGAACAATCACAAAAATATATAACACTTGTTGGAATTGCAAGACCACTGATTTCAGATTTCATCTTCTTCCAATGATTCTTTGGATTATGAGTTAAATTTGAGATTTACAATAATAATGTTACACGTAATATTGTGATTATGTCAACCTTTGCAATAATAATTTTTTATAATTTTGCATTGCAACAATCACATTTTTTTTATAATCTTGATTTGTAAAGTTGCAGTCACAACCACTGTTTAAATCAAGCTCCAAATCTAATATTTAATTGAGAAATGAAGCAAAGCGTTTGATCACTTTCTTAGCCTTTTCAGTTTCAGTATCGAAGATGTGGAAACAATGATCCTCATCTTCAACCTCAAACAGCTCCACTTCACCTTGCCACCCACTGTTCTTCACAGCCTCATAGTACCAAACACCTCTGTCTCTCAGCAGATCATTACCAGCAACAAAAACAAGCATCTTCGAGCACGCAAGCCCAGTCAAGCTGGGAGCCCCAGAATCCAATGGATTAATCATGGGGTTATCAATCCCACCAGGCGCAGAAGGGTAGGAAAATTCCCATGCCAGAAAGGTTATGCTCTGCTCGCGCCCTTCAATGGGTTCCGATCCAATCGACTTCGAACCCCAGAAATATGGGCAAGAAAGAAATGCACCCAATATTTTCAGATCACCAGGCAAGCCTTCAATCCCAGAACGAAGAGCTAAATTATGAACAATAGTACCGCCGGCACTGTCACCGCCTAAGTAAATTTTGTTGAAATCGCCATGATTGATCAGCCATGGCTCTCCGTTGTCGGGGAGGCATTTTGTCCAATGGTTGGCAACCCATTTGAGAGAATCCCAACAATCTTCATAACCTGCCGGAAGAGGGTCCTCTGGAGCTAGCCTGTATTCAACAGAAACTGCAATCACATTTGCTTCGGAAACTAGGAGGTTGAGGTAGCGTTGGTCGAGGTAGGAGAAAGCGGATTCGAGGCAGAATCCACCGCCATGAAAGTAGACCAAAATGGGAAGCTTTTGGCTCTGAGGGCGGTTTCCGGAGAGCTTTGGAAAATAGAGACGAGCGGAGACAGAGGGGTTTTCTGAAATGACAATGTCTTTGGATGAAACACCAGTTTGTGGGTCGTTAATGGAGGGTGGCACAATCGGGGAGTCGAAAAGGCGTTCAACAGTGCCATCTTTGTAGACTCGGATAAGGTTAGGAAGCTCTTTCACAATTTCTTTGGTGCTGGTTGTGGTTGGTGTGGTAGTGGAAGCCATTGAAGGTGCAGAGAGAGAAGAGAACAGATTACAGAAGAGGAAAAGCAAAGAAGATGCAAAGCCTGAATTGGGAAGTTGGGGTTGTGCTTGAATTTATAAGATAACCATAAAGAAAGAAACGTAATGGTTTTTGTTATGTAAACGCCAAGTACATCTGCACAATGTAAGTTTTCCTGGATATGAACTTTAAAGTTTTTTATGGGTCCGTGTGCATTGTGATAAGAGTAGGTGGTTGGGAAGCTCGTGTACTTTCCTTGGAATTTATTAGAGGGAGGAAGGATTTACATTTCATGCAATATATTTATCTCAAGGCGTAAAATATAAAACGGCAAAAATATAGGTCATTTGCGTATAGTATAATATAACGTAAATTAATTTTATTTATTTATGATTTAAAGTATTAAAATTAATTTATTTATGATTAGTTTTATTAGTATTTTTTCTATCTTAATTGTTTTTCTATAAAAAATAGAAGAATTTATATGTTTTTATTATGTGATTATTTGTTTCTTCATTAAAGTATAAAATTAATATATTAAAATTGTGTTAATGATAGATTTAATAACATATTTTTAAATTTTAGTTATGATTAAAAATGTCACTTCATGATCAAATAATGGATTCATGAAATCCTGCTCATGTAGACTTTGTGTGCTTTAATTTTGTAACGTTGGGTAAAAAAAGAAATATCATGCGACAAAAAGAGAAAATTACTTTGATCTTCCTTATTTTTTGATGAAATTATATAGACTTTTCCTCTAACTTTAAAACATACTCAGATCCCTTTAAAGCATAAAAAATGTAATATTTAAGTTTAAATTTAAATTTTTCATAAAAAATGATAAAAAAATATAGTTATATATTTTTAAATTTAATAATATAAGATGTTTTAAATATTTTATGATTAAATATATATTTTAATTATATTTAAATGATTAAAATATAATTAACGAAGAAGTTAAACTTTGATATAAATATAATTTTTTTTATCATTTGAGTTTAATTAGATCATAAAATAATTAGAATGCTCTACATTGTTTAATTTAAATTTATAATTATTTTTTCTTATCTTTTTATAAATGAAAATTTTAAATTTAAATTTAAGTGTAGTATTGTTTTATATTTTTAAAGAGGATTCAATAGATTTTTTTATGATTTAAGAGAGATTTGTATAGATTTTCAAATTAAAGAAAAAATTTATACAATTTCATTAAAATTTAAAGAAAGTTAACATATTTTTTAAAAAAAAATAAAGAAAATATGACACTCGTGATAATATTCCATATATTAGTTTATATAAATATAATTACACAGAGGATACAACGCATCAGTGGCAACAACGTAGTATAAGAAAGTGCTTTCTTAAGCTTTCCCAGGTGAAACAAATTTATTACAATAACAACGTTTAACTTTTTTGTTTTTGTTTTTTGTTTTTTTTTATCCTTCAAATCTTTTGCACATGAGTAAGAAGGATAATGCCCTGGTAAAATTTTATATAAATTTTAATGATATTTGATATAAAAATAATAAAAACTTATAATTTTTTATAAAAAAATTGTAAGTATATATTAAATTTATGTGTAATAAGTATACAAAAAATTTTAATTCCATCCTTTAAAATTATATAATTTTTTTTAATTTTTTATTTTTATATAAAAATTACGACTTTCAATAAAATGTTACAAAGGATGTGAAAACATTTTTCAAAAAATTTGTAATGTGAAAAAAATTTTCCAAAAATTTGTAAAAAACACGTATTAAGTATGCATCAATCATAACCCGAATATAAAGAACCAATTTGTCTTGATATATAGGTGCCATAAACGAAGATACATATAGGTAGATTCTTTTCTTTTTTGGAATTTTATAAAAAAATATTATAACATTTTCATAATAATTATAACTTTCACACAAAATTGTATAATTTTAAATTATTTTCTTTTACACAAGGTTGCAAATAATTTTAAATTATATTTTTTAATTTTTTATCACATAACTTTTATTTGTAACCGTAACTATATATTTATGCATGTAAATTTTATGAAAAAAAAAATAGCTTTCCGTTGTTGTCATTTTCTATCTCCCACGTTTGTTCCTACTTTCTTTCGCACAAAAAATTAAACTCCACTGTAAAGGCTCGTGCTTTTTTTGAAAAAAAATTCTTTTTCTGTAAAATAAAATATTTTTTTATGTATTTAGATGAATTTAAAAAAATAAAATAACAAAAAAATTAAAATTTAATTTTTTTTTAAACTCGAATTTACTGTTTTAAATAAAAATATTTTTTTAAGTATTATATAAAAAACCGGTTTTTTTTAAAGCCTTTAAATCCTAGGTCAGAGAATATAGGAATTCGACATCTCAGATGTGAGCGAACTTTTGTTCACAAAAATTTACAATGACTCAATGATTGATTGCATGAAAAAATGGGAGCCAAGTGGGAATACCAAAAGTCAAAGATTTACGATCTTAAGAATATTATACATTATCTAGTAACAATGGATTGGACCACATTTGGGCATTACTTCCACGTGGGTTGGTGGTCTTATTGTGAGATACGATGAGGACAGGGGACACAAAAGAACTGATGGCAGATTTTTATTGTGGTTGAATGGGAATTGGAACCCATATGTCGCATCGTGGTCGTTTGGGACACAAATTGGTTGGAATGTCCAGTGATAATCCAACCCTGTAAGCATTTTACATAATAATTTATAATAAAATAATCCTTTACTTAAAATAAAAGTGTGATAATTCTATAACTCGTAAACTTTTGACATAATAATTTACAATAAAATAGTCCTTTATTTAAAATAAAAATTTTATAACAATTTAATTTTGAAAATAGATTATCTACATAATTTGAAAATTATGACATAAATCTTAAAATGAATAAATGAATTAAAATAATATTTGAAAAGTAAATTTAAAATTGAAAATTCTTTAACATAAATCAGATCGTTTGACTAATCTAGAACTATTGTAGTTTCGTTCCTTGAAAAAACAGAAAGAGGGGAGTAAGTATTGCTGTTCAGTCTCGTTCTTTGATTACACATGTAAATATAGTAACATTGTACATGGGTATGATGCACAATACTATCCATTCAAATCATGCAGTCTACAATATTTAATATATCCATTGGTTATTTGTATCCTATTATATTTCTACAGTATCATTCCATACTAATATATAATCACTTACAATTCATAATGTCTCTATTCACTAAGCTTATTCTTATTCTTCTGTCCTGTTCAATTTATCGTACCTATAAATCATATCTACATAATTCTTGTACATTAGTTACACACATGCATAGATTCACATTCATAAACAAAAATTCATATTTATGTTACCTAAGTAGGCAGTGAATGCAATTATTATGATTTTGGCTATACCAAATGGTCCCATCATAACTTTTAGGACTTTGCAATGGCACAACCTAATTGTGCATATTAAATTATTTACTTGGGCTATATCATGTGTAACCTTTAAGTCTTTATAATGGCACAACATAGTTGTGCGCATCAAATTTATTTACCTGGCTTGCAAGGTAAATCCTTCACATACATACAATAGGTAAATCATTCACATAAATACAACATGCAGTCACTACAAGAAAATTGAGATTTAGCGATAGAAATATCTATCATTAATCTAGTTCAAGTTCATTATGAAAACAAATACCAGTGAAATTAATAATGTCGTAACATCCATAATCAATAATGACATAGTAAATCATTAGCATTGGAACTCTAAAACCCATTACTAAAATACATAAAGTTTGAAAAAGATGGCCCTAACAACTATTTAGAAAATGACCTTCAATTTATAGTGACGAAACTAATTTGTCCTTAAAAATAATTAATGATTGACAAATCAAAAGAGTCCGTTGCTAAATTCGTTACTAAGAATATGAAAGGAATTGATTCACGAATGAAAAATTTATAAAGTTCGTTGCTATTTGCAAAATTTTAGGCTATTTCATTGCTAATCCCATCATTAATTGGGATAATTTAGGCAAATATGTTGCTAACTAGTAATACTTTTGACTGTTTGTCATTAATTCCTTTGCTATTCATAAAAATTTTAGATTGTTTTGTTGCTAATTTTGTCACTTATTGGAATATTTTAGGCAAATCCATTGTTAACTAGGGAATTAGGGGCCTTACCTCATTTGCACTTATCAACCCCATTCCATTTAGCTAGATAAAAATCTCTATCAAATAAACATAGAATTCAACCAGCACATATTTCATCCACCTAAATTATTTCTAAAGAACATAAAATGAAACCAAACATAATATGAAATATTATCAAATAAAACCACAAAATTAAATGGTTGAAAAAAAAATCCAAACTCTTGAATACAGTCTTCCACCCGCCCATTTGTGTTTGTAAGTGAAAGTGGCACATCATAACAGTATTTTCATCCTTATATGTGTCATCTGGTGTGACAAATACTCTAACTTATCAAGTTCATGAATTTCCCACATAAAGCTGTATAATTTTTCCAAGCCTAGCTTCCATTTTGCCAACATATATGACTTGTAAGAACTATACGATGCCAATGAGTTGAAGGATAGGGAAAAAAAATTGATGACATTTACAATGAGGCATTGGTCATATACCATGTTGTTTATGATTGTCCCATATCTTGAGGTCCAATCAGCTATTGTATGCTTATATGGGAGGTTGTAGGACTCATGCTTCTAAGTTTCTATAGCATCAAATCGGGTGAAAGAATCTTAACATCGATGTCACAAGAAATGTTTGGTCAATTAGGATCTGAAGCACAATATTGTGTTGTAGGCACACAATTAACCAAATGTATTCGACAATATATATCCTAAGTGTCTTATGACCCGATTTGATGCTATAAAAACTTATAAGCCTTGATCGTACAACTTTCTATACAAACATGTAGTAGCTAATTGAACCCCGTAACATGGGATAATTGTAAATAACATGATATATGGCCAATTACTTATTGTAAATATCATCCATTTTCTTGCCCCTATCCTTTAGCTCATTAGCATCACATAGCTTTTGTAAGTCACAAGCATTGACAGAATAGAAGCTAGGACTTGGAAAAATATAGCTTTAAAGGGGAAATTCATGAACTTCAAAAGTTGAAACATGTTTCATACCAAATGATGTATATACATATGAAAATGTTGATGATGAAGACATTCATCATTGGAGTGTTCTGAATCAATGAGACAAGGGTATGTTAAAAGAATTTATGATATGGTCAGTATAATTAAATAACCTGATAAGCTTAACACCCTTCACTTCCAAACATATAACTAGTCTAAAGTGAAGCCCTTGAACCAAACATAAAATCAAGCTAATTGACCCAACATAAAAACAAGCTAAGATGAAACACCTAAAATCAAGTCAATCTAAAATCCAACAATAGTGATATGTAATAAAACCAATCAATCCAATATCATATTCACTATACCCGCCATTAATCTATTTAATCTTTTGAGTTTTCTTCTACATCTTTATCCTCCTTCTCTTTATCTTCATCCCCCTCTTCATTTTCGTCCTCCTTGTCATTTTCCTCCTTCTCTTTGTCTTCCTCAAACACTATCTATTCTCTTTACAATGTCACCTCAAATACCCAATCTACTTCTCCATTATCACTTATCCATCCCTCAAAGAATGTATATTGTTATCCTCAATTGCAATTAGTGATATATTAATGTTTTTTTTATCTTGGAATGCATCATTTCTAGCCATCATAGTTGGAGCATTGACTTGGAAATGTGCTTTACTCTTAATGACCTTTAACTAATCTGATCAATCTCTCAATCCACCCTGATTTGTAGTATGATATACTTAAATTGCTTGTTGTGTCAAGATGAAGGGGATATATTTGCTATATCAACAGGTGGCATGTCCTTCCACAATCCTATATTAAGGATGGATTCTAGTACCCCTGTTAGGGGTTTGATCAAATTAGTCACAATTGAACAAAACTACCCTTTTTATTGGAAATTTACCATACTCCAACTCTAGGAGTTCTTGAAGTTTTTTTGTAGTAATCATTTTCTGTCTCGGCATTGTTTGAACCCCTAATACATATATTGAAATTAGAGGTGGACTTATGAAAACTCCATCCCTTCGTGTGAAATTTATAATTATTCACAAAATAAATAGGCCAAGTTTGGACCCTTTTATTGGGTCCATAACCTATGTATCTAATTTCATCAGTTATCATGTTACTTGGATCGAATACCTGTGTCGGATAAAGCACATGAGATTAGAAAATTCACAAAACTTTCCAATGCATGGAAAGACATAGGTGTACTTACATAGCCATGAAACCAATTGGTGAATTCATTGTCAACTTGATTATTCAATTCGATGTCACTAATATATGGTGATGAGTGACGTAAGTTGTTGACGAACATACTGCAATTGGATCACAATTATTGTTACATCATTTTTAGGTGAGATTGATAAATAGTTTTATTAAGTGGGTAGAGAATTCACTTGAGATATGATTACACTTCATCACATTTTGGTATTTTGGACGGATGCATGAACCATTTTTTAAAGATGTATATAAAATCACATTTTGATATGTATGTCTTATTACTCACATATTTCACATTTTGTTTTGGTCATTGGATTATAAGTATTCAAGACTTGTATGACATTAACATTTTATTTAATATGATGATCCACATTATTGGATACTTATGTTGGACCATTGGTGGTAATGGTGTCATAATTGTTCTTGGGATTCATTATTATGACCATAGATTATAATTTAATTTGTAATTTATTAAACTATGTTGTCCAAGTAGGAGATTGTTAGAATTTCCAGTATTGGATTACCACAGTTTAATTTTTATATTTAAATTAGATTATTAAAATGTCATAATAATATTATAAAATAGGTCAATTAAAGTGTGATCATGTTATTAGACCTAAATTAATACCTAATCTGATAGTAGATTTTAATGGTGTAAGCATTATAATTAGGCCAATTATGACAAGTCAATTAACCTAGTAAGATTATAGTAAAACAAATCCTTACTTACACTTAAGTTATTGCTATAGCTGCCCCATATAGAGTGTTTCGTCCTCTCTCTCTATTAAGACATGTGAGAAGTATATTTGATCTAAGTGCTTCAATTTTATAAATTCACATTCAATAACTAGTGCATATAATTTATGAATAATTTGTTTTATATAAATTTAAATATTTTGTGACGTGATTTTATTGACTAAATTCGTTTTCCAATTCTAACACATATTTCACGTTAAGACCACCGACCAGCGTTGAAGTGATGCCCAAAAATGGTCAAATGGTCCAGTCCACTATTACTAGATAATGTATAATATTTTTGAGATAATAAATCTTTGACTTTTAGTATTCCCGCTTAGCTCCCACTTTTTGACGCAATCAATAATTGAGTCATTGTAAATATTTTATTATAAACTTATGCACAAACTTTAGCATGTAACCATATTTTTATGAATAAAAGTTCGTCCACATCTATTTTAGATGTGGAATTCTTATACTCTTAGTTGTAGGGTTTACACTAAAGTTCAATTATTTGTGTGAAAGAACGTAGGAATAAACATGAGAGATAGAACGTAATAATGAAGGAAAAGGTACTTTTTTTTTTTAATAAAATTTACATACATAATTACAGTTACAGTTTTGTAAATAAAAGTTATATGACAAAATAAAAAAATATAATTTAAAATTATTTACAATATTGTGTAAAAGAAAATACTTTAAAACTTTACAATTTTGTGTAAAAATTACAATTATTATGACAATGTTATAATATTTTTTATAAAATTCCAAAAAAGAAAAGAATCTATCTTTATGTATCTTCATTTATGGCAGTTATATATCAAGACAAATTCGTTCTTTGTACTTGGGTTCTGGTTAGATACATATTTTAAAAAATTGTATCGATAGATAATCTTATAAGTTTTGAAATTATTTTTTTATATTTCATAACTTTTTTATTGAAAATCATAATTTTTATATAAAAATAAAAAATTTAAATTTTTTTATAAAATTTTAAATGATAAAATTAAAATTTTTTGTATACTTATTATATAAATTTAATATATAATTACAATTTTTTTTATAAAAATTATAAAATTTTATATAAAAATTATCATATTTATTATTTTTATATTAAAATTTCATTAAAATTTATAAAATTTTCAAATACGTATCCGAGTATTATCCTTCTTACTCATGTACGAAAGACATGAAGGATAAAAACAAAAGTGAAACGTTATTGTTGTAATAAACTTGTTTGACTTGGGAGGCTTATGAAAGCGCTTTCTAAGGGCTATTGCATTGTATCGACAGTGTCATTATATTTATATAGACAACATATGAAATATTATTATGAGTGTCATGTTATTTCATTACACTTATAAGAGAACATAAAATATGTTATAATATTTTATAAAAAAATTACAGTTTATTTATTTGTGATATAATTCAAATTTATTTTATTCGCTTAGGATTTAAAATGTTGAAATTATCTAATATGTTATTTGCTTCATTAACACTTTATCACTTAAAATAATTTTACATAAAAAACAAATGAAATTACATGTCTTTTGTCACATAATCTTTTTGCTTTACCCATTAAAATCACAAAATTAAGACACACAAACAAAGTTAAGGTGAGCAAGATTTCATGAGTGGACTATTTGATCCATGAAGTGGTGTTTCTGGTATAAAGCTGAAATTTAAAGCTATGCTGCTAAATATGCCATTTACACAATATTAACACATTGATTTTGTAGTTTTAATGAAGAACAAAGAAAATCATATGATAAAAGCATGTAAATTTTGTCTTTTTTTTTTTTATGGAAAAATAGTTGAGGCAAACAAAGTGCTAATAGAGTAAACCACAAATAGATCAATTTTGATAGTTTAAATCACATATGAGCAAAAGTAAACATGCATCATATTACATTTGAATAATCTATATTTTCTTCATTTTATATTTTATGTATTGATTATATAAATATAATGCATGAAAGAATAATCCCACCGTTATTTGCTATTAGCTTTGCTAATCCTAGCAAATTAAACAATATAAGGATAAAATATAACTCATTCTTAATTATATGTTATGCAATGAGTGTATTATTTGTATGATTTATTTTTTCTATATTTAGTCTTTTATCATGTTTATATACTAAATAGAGTTACTTATGTCTTGTTTTAGGCTTTTAATACTATTTCAAACTTTTAGTTGTATCTAGAGTGTTGGACCTCTGTTTAGTATGATTCTTAACACTACAAAAAATTGGTGTTTTACCAGTGGTTCAGTGGCAGCGGTTCTACCAAACTGCCGCTAATTACACGGAGTATGCTAGTGTCCATTTCTCACAGCAATTTTTGTAGGAACCGCCGCTAGGTAGCAATGTTTACTGGCGGTTTTGTGCAATTGCCATTGAGTTCAAGCTACTTTTTTAATTTTGGCTAGACCCAGCCCTCACTCCATCCTATTTCGAGCTCTCTCTCCCTTTTCAATCTCTTTCTCGCTCAACAGTCGGAATAGGGCTTTCTCTCCTTCTCTCGGTCTATCTCTCATTCAACTGATCGGAAGGCTCTTCATCTCCCTCTTCGAACGTGTTGTTCTGTTTTTGGTCTAAGGTGAGCTTTTTCCAGCTCTATATAGCAAACTGCTCTGTTCTAGGGTTTATCAATGTCTGAGAGATTTCGATTGTGCTTTCTTT
>JANHAO010014456.1:0-15300 GCA_026873985.1 Saraca asoca
ATTTGCGAGGGACTTATCCCTTGCTGATTTCCCTCGCTAAATTTAGCGACGGATATCCTCCTTACGTCGCTAAATTTTAGCGACGTGCTATTTAGCGAGGGATTTTATCCCTCGCTAATATTGAATTAGCGAGGGATTAGCACAGATTAGCGAGGGATTTTTCCCTTGCTAAATGGCAGATTTCTAGTAGTGGGTGGAGCCGAACTTGGCTCTATTTAAGAGAGGGGAAACCCCTTCTACCTCTATACTGAGCAAACCATGAAGATTTCGGATGAACCACCATTATTCTCGGCATTCTGGCTCCCCACTGGGGCGTGTATGGCTTGCTGCATAGAGAACTCAGAAGATTTGGCTTCTCTGATAACATGGAGAGATCTCATATGAATCTCAGATTACGTCCTCTCGACATTGCCATGAGGCAATTGTTCGACCAACCAAGTTCTCGACGCTTCTTGACTTGCTTCCTTCATGAATTAGATGAGGAGTTGGAGGCCAAAAAAATAAACAGTAGCTGTGCTGCCGTTGGGGAAGCATTGGAAGAAGAAATTTGAGGACCTCGGCGGGCTCGTGAGCTCTAATTAGCTAGGGTGTGCCACTTTGTGGCCAGTCGTTCTTCATGGAAGAGAAATTAGTTATAGCCTTTCCTTTTGTATTTTGACTTTCTGATGTAGTTTTACCTCGTTGAGGCTTTTTAATGAATATTATTTCCTTTTGTGATCTCCATATGCTGTTTTCAAGCCTTGCACGAGTATTGTCCAAACAATTTGTGTGTGAACTGTGCATAATTAAGAAATTACGTGAGAGCTACGAACACTTGGTCACATGTGAGCTACGAATTAGAGCGATCTCATGCTTGGGCTAATCTCGTGGCCAATTAAATAGATAAGTTTGCATGAGAGCTGTGAAATAAGAGTGAGCAATCTCGTGCTCAGGCCGATCTTGTGGCCAATGAAATAGATAAGTTTGTATGAGAGCTACGAAATAAGAGTGAGCGATCTCGTGCTTGGGCCGATCTCGTGGCCAATTAAATAGATAAGTTCGCATGAGAGCTGTGAAATAAGAGTGAGCAATCTCGTGCTCAGGCCAATCTTATGGCCAATTAAGTAGACAAGTTCGCATGAGAGCTATGAAATAAGAGTGAGTGATCTCGTGCTCGGGCCGATCTCATGGTCGATTAAGTAAATAAGTTCGCATGAGAGCTACGAAATAAGAGGATGAGCGATCTCGTGCTTGGGCCGATCTTGTGGCCAATTAAATAGATAAGTTTGCATGAGAGCTACGAAATAAGAGTGAGCGATCTCATGCTCAAATAAAAGAGTTAGTCGATCTTGTGCCCAAATAAAAGAGTTTGCCGATCTTGTGATCGGGGTGATTTTGTGCCCAAATAAAAAAGTTGGCCGATTAGGCGATTCACCTATTTAAAAAACTTAGAAGTCAGCAAAAGGATTTAGAACGTTTATATACAAATTTCATGATTACAAAAATTTAATAAATAGTCCTGATTGTAGGAGACTGCTCTTGCTCGGGGTCTTGTCGAGATGGTCCAAATCATTGCTTGGAAGGTTGCATCACGTAGTCTTGTAGGCGACCTCTTTTAATGAGATCTTCAATAGTGTCCCTTAGCACCCAGCATTCTGAGGTGACATGCCCAAATTCATTATGGTATGAGCAGAATTTCCCCTAGTTGAGTCTAGACATACTAGGAGCCTTCAAGGGTGCAGGTTTTTCGAAGTCCTCTTTATCCCTTTCCATCACAAAAGTCTTGTCTTCGGCATCTGACAAGATGCTATAAGTGCTATGGCGACTTGGAAATAGGGGTCGCTCATCCTTGCTCTTCTTAGCGAGTTGAAGATTGGGGTTGTCTTTTTCATCTCCATGATTACTCCTATTCTTATTTTGAGCCAAGCTGACTGCCTCAGGCTTCTGTGAACTGAAAGTCTCTTCCTATCTAATATGCTTTGTGGCTCACTCATAAAATTCACCCAGGCTGTTAACTAGGGACTTGTACAAACTTTTGAATAGCTTTCCATCTCTGTGAAATCCTGTTAAAATGGCAGTCAGGTTGGCCTCATCTGAGGGTTTCTCCATATTGTTAATTTCACGCCTGAAGTGAACGATATAGTCTTTCAATATTTCGTGCTTACTCTGGAAGACCGTAACAAGATGGCATGGGGGCACGACTTGCCTCTTTAGTGCTCTGTACTAGTTAGTGAACTTTTCTTGGCACTCCTCCAAACTGCTAATGCTGCAAGCTGGGAGGCTTCTAAACCACATTTGGGGAACTTCACCCAATGTAGTGGGGAAGACGTGACACTTGATCAAGGAGTTACAAGTTTAGAGATCCATCTCGATGTTGAACAGGTCTAGATGGTTATGCGGGTCACAATCTCCATCATATAGCGGAATGGATGGAACTTTGAGTTTGTGTGGGAGGGATTCCTCTTCGATTTCCCTAGAGAAAGGAGTTCGTTCCCCGAAGCGAGCGTGGTCATT
This sequence comes from Saraca asoca, assembly GCA_026873985.1. Classification (NCBI taxonomy): domain Eukaryota; kingdom Viridiplantae; phylum Streptophyta; class Magnoliopsida; order Fabales; family Fabaceae; genus Saraca; species Saraca asoca. Next base: position 2,494 of record JANHAO010014456.1, read on the forward strand.
TTGAGTTGAGGGTGCTCCTCCAAATGTTTTACTCTTTGAAGGAGGTCTTCTATCAAAACATCAAAGTCCCTCAGTCATTGGCTAAAGACTTGGTAGCTTGGTTCACTTTTCCAACCATACGGATGGTGATTCGAAGTTTGTTCTTGGTCAGTTTCATCAGAATGTTCACCTCTGGGCATGACAATCTCAGCTTGTTCTTGTGCACCTCGAGCTCACGATTGCACCAACATCGTGATCGTTTTAGCTAATTCTCCCACCATGTTTTCAAGTTTCTCCTAACGTTGGAGCCAGACTTGTACTTTATCGGTGCCGTTGGCAGCAAGAACTAGTTGGACAAAGTTGACTAGAGGAATGCCAGCGATTGCTCTGATGACAGGAGTAGTAGAGGAGTTTGTCATCGAGATATGACCCTTTGGAGGATTAGGTCATGCATCTAAAGCTCTGGTAGCCCTTCCCTTGGCCATTATAACAAGAAACGAACCAGGACAGGTGAGATCCCCACAGATAATGCCAAAATGTTGATGTTGGATTTTGGTTTTGACCCAAACTCTAGCCAACGGGGGATTCTTCTAGGATCTTAAGCTGTTAATTGGTTCTTAGACAGAAAATCAGTAGAATAAACAAGAAAGGAGGGAAGGGCAGTAGGACAACATAAGTTTTTTAACGTGGTTCGATCAAATCCAGATAGTACCGGACCCTACGTCCATGGTAGTGTATTGATTGGAGAATATTTCTATAGCGTTTTCGTATTCAAGCATTTTTTTTTACAGTTTATCTCCTTCCTGTATTTATAGAGGAGAGGAAGTGACAATTGTAATTTTACATGCAGTAAATCTATTATATCGGGCATTTAATATATAGACTGGATAGACAAACTAAATCCTGTAATTCAGCTGCTGCAAATTACCCTCTATAGGTGGGACCCATGTGTCTATTGGAGCAGAATATGAATTGGTCTTCTGTCTAGTGAGCTCCCAGGTTGCTAGTCGCATCTCGCTAGCCAGACCATTCGGTCCAGGGAAACTCCTGTATTCGAGACAGCAAGGTCGGGCTCGCTCTATCATGGACGGGTTCGAGTCGAGGAGGTCGCTTCCTGACAGGACTTGAGCGCCTTTTGAGTGGAATCTTTACCGTGTTCAGGCTACTTGCCGACCCATCAAAGATGATCCGAATTCCACATACAACATCAGCCTATACGAAAACTTCATATTAAACAAAATGTGGCATTAGTAAGAGTAGATGTGGAACTAAGTCTATCTTTAATTATCTATTTAGTATAACTTATTCAATAAATAATGATTTATAAATTTAATCTATTGACAAATCCAAAGTTTTTGGACATGCAAAATGAGAAAACAAGTTATTGAAGTTTGGATTTCAGACAGCATTGTGACGATTAAGTTAGTAACATTGCCAAGGAAGGTAAAAAAATGAGAATAAAAGTGAAGAGATCTATCAAGAGTGCATATCTTGATTTATATAAAGGTGTGGTGTATAAGCTAATGTTTTGGGATTAGGCTCGTTCGACTGGTTCTTGGCCCAATCAAATGGTTATTGTCTCGAATGGTTTTTAAATTGCTACCTTTAAATGATCTATTTGTTACGGGCCGTTGTAGATCACTTTATAAAACCTGAGCCTGTTTAACTGTCTTTTGGGCTAATCAACCAGTCATAGCCCAATGTATATTTATTTTGACCTATGTCATCTATTATATAATGAAACTTGAGTGGCAAAATTTCATTTGATTTGGTCCTAAGAGGCACAAATTTGACAAAATTGGGGAAGTTGTACCATTTTAAATATTTGACATTGTTAAGAGAAATTAAAAATTAGCCATGGAAAATATGATTTTTCACAATTTTTTCAATGATGTTCAGATATAAGTTCATAAGTGTTTTTATTTTTTGAAAAAAAAAAGTTTTTCTATGGTTGTTTGGCCATTGAAAAATGATTTTTTTTCCAAATATGATTTCACTGACATAAACAATGTGAAAATGTAATTTCTTATTAAATTTCCCACTATGAAAAATAGGAAAATAATAAAAAATAGATTAGGATTATATTCAAATTTAATTTAGCTTGATATAAATAAATATTAAAATTAATTAAAATAAAATTGATAATATTAAAATAAAGCAAATGTATTTTCATAGATGCTAAATTAAAAAAAGTATTATAATCCCTCAATTATTTACAAATGTAAAAATAGTAATAGATAAAATAAAAAAAAGTAAATATGTAAGTTAGATAAAACCTCTAATCTATCCATCATCGATTCCTTTGTGACAATATGTTTATACTTTTCCTTCTTGTCCTCGTCATTCTTCTCATTTTCTTTATCATCTTCGTCATTGTCATCTTCTTCTTCTTCGTTCTCATCTTTTTCTTCCTCTTCACTTCTTTATTGGACATCATTATATTCAACTTCTTTAAAAGTACTATCATTATCTACCAAAGTTTTAATTGGATCATTATCTTCAATCTTATTTACATCTATAACACATTTTCTCATCTTGACAAGTTACCTAAAGTTAATCTTTTGACAAATCCAAAGTTTCTAGATTTGCAAAATGAGAAAACAAGTGACCAAAATTAGGAATTCGGAGAGTACTTCGATGATCAAGTTAGCAACCTTATAAGGAAAGGTAAAAAGTAAGAATGAGAGTGAAGACACTTGTGAAGAGTACATACCTTGGCTTGTATAGAGGAGTGGTGTATAAGCTAACGTTTTGTGGTTGGGTCCGTTTGACTAGTTCTTGGCCCAATCGAAAAGTCATGGTCTTGAATGGTTTTGAGACTATTACCTTTAAGTGGCATGCTTGTTATGGACCATTGTAGATTACTTTATTGAACCTGGGCCCATTCGACTGTCTTCTTGCCTAGTCGATCGATCATTGCCCAAGACATGTTTATTTTGGACTATTTCATTTGCCTCTCTTCTCTTTAGTGAGGTTTGTTAGGCATTTGTTAGGAGAGTATTAAGCTTTATTCTGGTTGTGCAATTGGAATTATGAGAGTTGTTGATAATTTGAGTATCGATTGTCCCAAGTTTAGGGCCTACAGTGGTGTTATTGTATGCTTAGAGTTAAAAATCTAAATTTTAGATCCTTCATCTCTTAGGCTTAATATGGAGCTGTTTGATTTTAACTTTATTTCAAAGGGGTCATTTGGCCTAAAATTGACACTGAGGAGCCACTCAAGAGAGATTTAATGTTTACTAAAATTGTTTGAGTTGAACTTAATACTGAAGGAATCATTGGAGCTAAATTTAATATTGAGGTCATTCAACCTAAATTTAATACTGAAGGAGCCGCTTAGGCTGAATTCAATGTCTAGGTCGCTTGACATAAATTTGATATCAAAAGAGTTTCTTGGGATAAATTTAATGTCAAAGGAGCTACTCAAGCTTGATATGACACTAAGTGGATTGCTTGGATTTGATTATATGTTGAGAGACCTGTTTAGGCTTTATATGACATGGAGAGCATTACTCAAATTTGATTTAGTATTAAGGGAGCTGCTTGGGTTTGATATGGTATTGAGGGGACTGCTAGGATATGATTTAATGTCAAGAGAATTATTTGACTTTATATGATATCAAGGGGATTGCTTGGATTTGACTTTGTGTCAAATGAGCTGCTTAGGCTTTATACGACATTGAGGGTACTGCTTGGATGTGACTTAGTGTCGAATGAGCTACTTTGATTTGATATGGCACCAATGAAACAATGCTTCACATATAGAGATCATGGCTGAGACACCCATAAATCTCTTCACATATAGGGTTTTGAGACAAATTTTATTGAATTTTCTATTTTGAGCTTATTTCTCAATCAAGTTAGGTTTATTATTACTATTATTGAAGAATTGTAATAATTTATCAAATAAATATTTTTGTGGGACTATTTCCATAATTATTTTTGTTGACGTAAAAAATTATTAAATATAAAACCTTCATATAAACTAAATTATTCTTTAATAAAATAAGTTAAGAATTTTAATTTATAAAACATAGGTTTTATTTTATTCTTTTAAAAATAAATATAACTAAAATTACTCTATTGTATTTAATGTGATATACTTTATTACTAAAGCTATATTAATATACTAAAATCATGTTCTTTAGTTAAATAAACTAAGAATCAAGATTTATAAAAAAAAAGGTATTATTTTATTCTTTTAAAAATAAATATACCTGAAATTACCTTATCGTATTTAATGTGATATATACTTTATTACTAAAATTATATTTATATACTAAAATCATGTTAATTAAAAGAAAACATGATGAATTACCAAGAAATAAAAAATGGTTAAATAAGTAAAATTAAGTTTCCTGAATTAATTCTTAAATTAAAAAAAAAGAAACATATTAAATGCAAGTTTTAATAAAAATATATTTTTCATTCTCTATTCTTTATATTCCATCTATAAAATCATGTTTGTTGGAAGAAGATCCTAAACTCCTAAAATTATAATTATAAAGCATAATTAATTATAATCACCCACAAATTAAAAATTGATTGTGAAAAAATATAAAAAGAAAATTTTTATAACATATTTGATTTTTGTAATAAATTAAGTTGACCATATTAAAACTAATGCAATAATGTGGTGTTGAGGCGATCGGTGATGAATGACCTAGATATGGCCATATCACCTAAAATGCTCACCATCAAATTTCCAACCCCTAATGGAGTTGGATGTGTATAAGGAGAACAACAAGTGGCCAAACGTTGTTATAAAGATGCAGTTGAAATGGGGGTAAGAGGAAAAAATTGATGTGGTTTCTAGAGGAGGGTCGTGACCTATGAGTTTGACTGGGGTTAGCCATGACCTGGACCCTCATGAAGTAGATGTTGAAAAGACAATCAGTCTAGTAGAAGAACTTGAGAATGTTCAAGCTAGTGAGGTAGACGCCGAAAGATGCCTCAAACTAGGAAAGAGCCTGTCCGTAGATGTGAAGGTGGAGCCAACTAAGTTTCTTAAGGCAAACCTCGATGTCTTTGCTTGGAACCATGAAGACATGGCTGGAATTGACCTGAAGGTCATGTCACACAAATTGAACATTGATCCTGATTATATGCCAGTTCACCAAAAGCAAAGGCCCATGACCGTCAAATGATACGCAGCTTTAAAGGAGGAGGTGGATAAGCTTTTAGCTAACAAATTTATCCGGGACGCCCATTACTTGACTTAGGTAGCCAATACTGTGTTAGTCAAGAAAAAGAATGGGAAGTGGAGAACCTGTATTGACTTCACAAACATCAATAAGGCATGCCCAAAGGATAGCTTTCCCCTACCTAGAATTGACCAGCTCATGGATGTGACGGTAGGGCATCAACTCCTCAAGTTCATGGATGTTTACTCAGGATACAACTAAATCCCTATGGCCACACAGGATGAGAAACACACCTCGTTCATCATTGACCACAGATTATACTGTTACAAAGTGATGCCATTTAGGCTAAAGAATACAAGAGCAACTTATCAGTGGTTGGTGAATATAATGTTCAAAGATCAAATTGGAAAAACGATGGAGGTGTACGTGGATGACATGTTAGTGAAGTTTGAGCAGGTCGCCCACCATATTTGCGACTTAGGGGAAATGTTCCAAATCTTGAAGAAATATCAAATGAAATTAAACTTGCATCAATGTGCGTTCGGGGTCACTTTGGGAAAGTTCCTCAGCTTCATGGTGAACAGCAGAGGAATTGAAGCAAATCCTGAGAAGATTAGAGCTCTCCTCAACATGAGATCCCCCACAAGAGCCAAGGATGTGCAGACCTTAAACAACCAGGTCATGGCACTTAGCAAATTCATCTCCAAGGCAACAGATAAGTGTGTGCCTTTCTTTGATGTCTTGAGAAAGGTGAAGAAGTTCAAATGGATGCAGCAATGTGAAGTCGCCTTCCAGCAGCTCAAATAAACCTCGAACAAGCTCTTCTTCTATCCAAGCCAAAGGAGGGCGAGAAGCTAGTCGTCTATCTAGGAGTATCCAATACGCCTTTAGTGCGACCTTAATGCGAGAAGAAGGTAGAACTCATTTCCCCATTTATTACTTAAGCAAGAGACTGCTGGACGCTAAGACAAGGTATTCACCTATGGAAAAACTCATTTACTACCTAGTAGTTGCATTAAGAAAGCTGTGACCCTATTTTCAAGCACATAGCATGGAAATGCTTATGCGATTCCCTCTCAGACAAGTTTTGCAAAAGACAGATGCTTTAGGTTGATTACTCAAATGGGCAATTAAGCTAGCCCAGTTCGACATTGAATATAAGCCCAAACCAGTGATCAAAGGACAAGCTCTAACAGACTTCATTGCAGAATTCACTAGGCCTATGCAAGAGGAAGTAGAAACTTCAGAAGCTCCGTGGTGGGAACTGTATATTGACAGGTCATTAAACGAACGAAAGGTCGGGGCAGAGGTGCTTCTTATTAGTCCAGAGGTGCATAAAATCCTTTGTGCTCTGAGATTTGATTTCCATGTCACCAATAATGAGGTTGAGTATGAAGCGATGTTAGCTAGGCTGTGACTGGCAAAAAAGGTGTGAGCTGAAAGCTTGAAGATCTTTAGTGATTCATAGCTCATTGTTTGTTACGTAAGGGGAGAATACCAAACTCAAAGATAAAAAATGATGATCTACCTTCAAAAAGTCCAGGAATTATTAAGCTCATTCCAACAATACGAAGTCAACCAAATGCCGTGAGCCCAGAACATGCATGTTGATGCTTTAGTTCACCTGGCTATGACCAAAGATGCTAACTTCCTGGGGGCAATCATAGTAAAGTTCCTCTCATTCCCAAGTATAGAACAAAAGGATGCCCTGATGACAATTGCTAAGATGCCAGGCTCCTGGATAAATCCAATCCTGGACTACCTACAAAATGACAAATTACCTAAAAATAAGCTTGAGGCACAATGATTATGAGCTTAGACAGATAAGTATTGCATATATGACAATGTGCTATGCAAAAGAGGGTTCTCAACCACACTTTTAAGATGTATCGATGGTCTTGATTGTGACACCATCATAGAAGAAATCCATGCAGGCCATTGTAGGAATCATGTCGAAGGGTTATCTTTGGCCGAAAAAGCTCTTTGATAAGGGCTCTATTGGCCCATTATGAAATAGGATGTAGTTAAACTTGTCAGAAGGTGTGCCAAATGCCAAAGATTTGTGAAGATCCTACAAGCCCCACCAGCCTACCTATAGCAGATGGTTAGTCCATGGCCCTTTGCAATCTAGGGCATGGACTTAATTAGACCACTTCTTAAGATTTACCATATGCTATAGTTAAATTTAATTGCAGAGATCTCTTTTACAAGGATTAAGAAATTTGTATGGAGTAACATCATTTGTAGATTTGGAGTCCCTTAATAGATTGTAACTGATAATGGGATTCAGTTCAATAGTAAGCAGTTCATCAAGTTTTGTGATGATCTCAAGATCATGAAAAGCTTTTCTATTGTAGACCATCCATAGGCTAATGGACAAGTCGAAGCTGTCAACAAGATCATTGAATACATCTTAAAGATGAAGTTAGAGGCCAAGAAGAGAGCATGGGAAGATGAGCTACTGAAAGTGCTCTAGGCTTACAAAACCACAGTCTATAGCACTACAGGAGAGACTCCCTTCTCGATGGCATATGGATTCGAAGCAATGATCCCAGTAGAACTTGAAGTGGCATCATAATGAAGAATTACTTTTAATCCAGAAGATAATAACCAATTGCTCACCATGAATCTAGATCTCGTTGAAGAGACAAGGGAAAAAGCTCACCTCAGTGTCGTGACCTACCAGCAATGGGTCACAAGGTACTACAATCAAAAGGTTCAAGCTCGATGCTACAAACCTGGCGATCTCATTTTGTGCCTCATCCTTCTAGAAGCATGCAAGGCCAACGAGGGGACTTTAGGATTGAACTGGGACGGCCTATACCTCATTAGAAAAGTTATTGGCAATAGAGCTTATCACCTGGCAGACATGGGTGGAACAGAATTCCCTCGAGCTTAGGATGCTGAACATTTCTGGCTATTCTATCAGTAAGGATTCAAATTTTGTAAATTATTCAGAAAATTAGTGAAAACACTTATGTGTTTTCTTGAATTTTGATGCCTGTATTTGTTTGTTCCTAAGTAAATTTTGACAAAGTCTTGCACAGGAAACAAGCAATACATTAGATGAAGAATGTTAGTTGAAGTGTAACCCATTGGGTGTTCATTTTTGCATAAATTTACCAAGTCACACATATAAAGCAATCAATTATGGGATCGAGAGAAATCAAATAAGAATATCATAGAAGTTCATTTGATGTTCTTTTCGTTGAAGCAAATTTATACGAAAGCCAAAAATAGATACAAAGTTCAAAAAAGAGGAAACTTCATATCGCAAAGTGTCATGGCCTAAGAAGTTGGATCTTCAGGAGCTAGGCCTTCTTGAGGTAAAGGGTTGGTAGGAGGAGTAGTAGAGTCATCCATCACTTGGTCTCCGATAGCTTCCTTGACCTGCGAGCTACCCTTTCTTTGAGTGGCATCTTCAGCAAGAGAAGCTTCAACTGTGGACTTTGCACCTTTTTTGGAAGATCTAGCCTTAATAGTCCTCTTGAAGTGTTCAATGGCCTCAAGGGCCTCCTTGCCAAAAAAGGAGAAGTCCATATTTAGATGTCACTCCTATAGGGTATAGAAGAAAGAAGAGCTGGTTTCGGACTTTGCCTTCTTTGTAACCTCGGCGTCCTCAACTTTTTCCCTTAACTCAAGCACTTCAGTGGTGATGGTAGCCAGATCATCCATAAGTCTTGCTTTCTCCTCATCCTAGGCTCAAAGTGCCTTATTCAGCTTCGTTAGTGTCAATAAGTTTTGAAGGACCAAATAGTCAAGTTAGACTATGAAGAGGGCAGAAGAACCTGGATAAAAAGACTCTACTTATTAGTAGGCTATGACGAGATTCATAGCTCACCAACCCCTCAGGTGAGTAGTCCTTTGACTCTAATACTTTAGCCTTCTTGTGAGGCCCCAAGATCACATTGACGTTATTTAGGAGACAATCCAACTACTCCTTCACCTTTGGACCAAGCCCGGCAGGCTACTCCTCAACCTCAACTTTTGGCACCATATGCTTTCGGAGGGTAGTAACCTTCTTCCCTTTACCCCTTTTTTATTTTTTGGTAGGGGGCTCGAAGGGGGATGCAACTTTGACTGTAGCAGCTATCTCAGGATGTGGAGTGGGAGTCAACTCCTGCAAGGATGCAACTGCCAAGGTCGAGGGTTAGCTTGTAGCAGTGGGAGTTTTGTCAACATCAAGAGCCGATAAGCTCAATGCAAAGACATCAGGTGGTGGCTTTCGGAGAATCAGCTTCATTACATCCTCAAAATCTTTGAAGTTCACTAAACTGATCTCCTTAAGTTGACAAGCTCCAATCTTTTTTAGTGAGCTTAATGCCTAAAGCTAGAGCAAGCTTGTGCAAGCACAGAAGACCCTCATTGAATTGGAAGTCATTTTGGCAAATTGATCCAAAACCTTGAGCTCCTTGACTTCGAGAGTTAGTTTCTTACTAACCCCATCTGTAAAAAATGAAAAGTGTTAGAATCAGAGAAGTAAGTATGAAAACTCATCAAGCTCGCACATCCACAGTTCGCTCACCAGGGTAAGAACAAAATCAAAGTTGCTAAGGTACCGTAGAGATGGACAAGATACATAAAACTAATGGGCTTTGTAATTCCCCACTTTGGATTTGCCTTTGGCATTGTCGTGCAGCAAAATTTTCCTATGCTTGATTTGTCGAGTTGAAGATAGTAGATCCCTTCCTGCAGACCTATACTCCTAATACTATACAAGTAACAGAGGACCCTAGTAGATGGAGGGGGGAAGTTATTCCTTAGATAAACGAGTGCCAAGGAAGTGAGCTAGGAGTAGGAGTTTAGGGTGAGCTAGAAGGGATAGAGTTTCAGCTTATTCAATAAATTGATAATGTAAGGGTGCATCGGGAACTTAACCTAGTGCTAAGATGTTAGGGGCTGATTGCAACAAACCCTAGGAGTGGAAGGTTACATGATAACTAGGAGAGGGTGACATGACCCGGCATCCCTTGGGGATCTAGAACATTCAAACCATACCCTAAGGCTCATTGAAGCCGATGATCGAGACACAGTGGCTGAACACCAAGTGATCCCCTTGGCCCTCAATAGGGCTTGGACAAGCATGGAACTCCCCAATGACCTTGCCACTCCTTGAGGTTGCTTCATCAAAAGGTTGCACCAGCTCCACACTCTGGGTTAGAGAGTCAGGTTCCTTATCTCTCCCTATTTGGTGACTTCAGTGTTTATGAGCTACCATCTACATAAATATAAAGGATGGTCAAGTAGCTAAAAGCAGATCATACTAAGAAAACTTAGACTAGTAATTTCTTGCATGGCAGGCCATACACATCTCGAGTCATCACATTTAAGACCTAAACTCCGAAAGACAAGGAGGACTCAATTGTTAGGATGACAGAACCCAGAAAATTGATGAGGAACTCGAAATGAGAATAGAAAACCCTAGAGTTTACCAACTAATCAACCAGGTAAACTAGACCAAACAAAAGAAAATACACAAGCAGACATCTTCAACCAAGATTCAGATTTTTCAATCAATAGCAAATAGGTCTCACACAAACCGCAAAATAATGACTTCTAGAAACCACAAATCAGAGAAGAGAAAACTCACCATTTAAACCTATGAAAAGGGTCTAAAGTGTGAGTAAAGTTAATTCTTAAAGATCAAAATCCTAAACCTCGAGCTTGGTAGGTCAGAACAATGCCAACAGTAGTAGACGAAGATGAATAGACATAGGTTTGATGAAGAGGAAGAAGAAGAGGAGTTTGAGAGCTTCAAATTTCTAAAGATGAATGAAAAAGGAGAAAAGGGTTCTCCTCCAAATTTATTACATGAAGCTTCACTGTTGGATTTGGGAACCTATCAAATACCCACAATCTAATGGTTCACCAAACACCAGCTGTAAGTTATTGCTAGTCTTGCAAAGACACTTACCCAGGCATGGAATCAATGAGCAAGCCAAACTACTCCAACTCTTCCTCGCCCTTTTCCTGAGCTTACAGCTTCTTCCCTAACTCGAGTGCCCCCAGGGTACTTGGAGTGGAAGGATCAACATTTGAGGTAAGCAAGGTGGCTGCTCAAATCTCTTCTAGTCTTCCTAGAGAATATCTTTCAGCTTCATCACCCCAAGGTACTTGGAGACCTAGAGACACCCTACGCCACCATACAAGGAGGCCAAAGAACAGGGGTGAAAGAGCTGCATTATTTAGTACAGTGATGAGGAGGCTATGGAGGAAGGTAACAAATTTCCTAGAATCCTCAAAGAGGAATTGCCTATGGTAGATTCCCATAACAAAAATTTCCAGAATCCTCGAAGAGGAACTATTACAGTAGTCTATACATGCGGTGTAACGTTTCACCAAAAGTCTAGACCATCAGAAACATGGGAGGCTTAACTAAGGCACCCATCAGGTCATTCTATGGATAAGGAAGGAAGGTATCGCACACCTTGTATAGACTAGTCTGGCTTTACCATAGAATCCAAAGGATATCCAGTTGTTCTTGATTAAATGATTTAGAAGAAAATAAGGCTATCACGCTAATGGCTATGAAGCATGTATTGACAATACAGTAGGCTGTAAGCAAATACTTTGACAACATGGTAGATTGTAAGTGAAGGACTTGACAACACTGCAAATGCAAATAAAGACTTTGTCAGCAAACTACAACTCCCAGTCTGCAAAGTGAACTAAAAGTTAGGGGGCTAATGTTATGGGTATTTTTGGGCAATACAAAATAGGTGGGCAAAGGCCCAATAGGAGACGAATCAAACCAGAAGGGGCCTAAATCATCCAAAAGTTAAGGATTGTAATACTTTAAAAAAAGGACTAAAATGAGAAGTTTTATTTTTGGTTAGGCAAAATTTGAGGCGGTGCATAGTTTAGGGGTAGAAATGCGAATTTCCCCTTTTGCCTTATGCCATAAAAAAATATTCAGCCAGCTTTTCTCCCTCCATTCCTAAGCATTCTCGAAGCCTCCTTATCCTCTGGCACCCTTCTTCCTCTCCGTCAACATCTTCCTCCTCCAGTGAGTTTCCAACATTTTTTTGACCTTTTCTTTTCTCCAATGCCGATCACATTTGTCCTAGAGTGTGTCGGTAGCTTGGTAACTCTGTTTCTATCCAAACGCCAACCTAGCAAGGCTATCTTCTTGCTAGGCATACTCAGGCTTCCCGACGAGTAGTCCTTCGGTCCAGCCTAGTTTGAGTGTACTGAACTCTTTATCCTCCACCGGCTTCCTTTCTCCATTGAGCAGTAGCATTTCTATCCCTGTTTGGGGGCTGGTTCAATCAGCTGCCTTTTCTGGCCTGCCGCAATCCTCCAACTCCGGTGGGGCTCCTCATCGGCACTTTGAAGGCTAATGAGTATTCCTAAATCATAAAATTTATTTTATAGCAATCCCATAGTTAGATTTCAAGATATTTAGTTGAAACCCTCATGTGAAGTTTCTAAAGGAATTTGGGATTTTTGTAATTGTTTTGTTCTAGAGGCATTACTGTTAAAGTATTGAGCTCATCTACCCCAAAACTTCAAGATTCCAACAAATTTTTAGTTAGGCTATTCTAGAGTGTGTTTAAGGTGAGTGAACATTCCTCTTCACATGAGAATCCCATGTAATTGGATAATATAACTTTATTATATGAAACATTATAGATTCTTTATAAATAATGAGATTTCTATATGTATTGAAATGATTTTTAGAGTA
>JANHAO010014457.1:0-15306 GCA_026873985.1 Saraca asoca
GCAAAAACATTAAGAAAACATAAAATACTATTAACAAAATGAACTAAAGCCATCTTATTTTCATGCACTTTTTCCCATTTATCAGAAGTCAATGCCCCAAATCACTGGCTAGAGGCTTGATGGCTCTTCCTATCTTCCTGATCACACGAGCGGTGACTTGAAGTGTACTCTTGATTAGCTCTGCTTGAAGCAGCTTGCTACTGCTGGTGAACGTTCCTGAGTGTAGCGACTTTGGCCTACCTTTGCAAACCTTGAGCTTGTACTTGTGTTAGCTTGATGATTGCTTTAATTAGTTCTCCTATCATATTTTCTAGTCCTTTTTGACGCTAAAGCCAGGTTCGTGCTTCACTAATGTTGTTAACCAAAGCAGTAGGTTGAAAAGAGTCGATTGGGGGCAAGTTAGCTGCAACACCTATGACAAGAGCAGTGGAAAAGTCTGTTATAGACATATGACCTTCCGGGGGGGTCAACCAACTTATTTGAAGCTCTGGTGGCTCTTCCTCTTGCCATTGTGGTTACACTAGAAATCAAGCAATGTACAAGAAATCAACCAGGGAATAGATGAGTCCCCACATATGGCACCAAAATGATGATAGTGAATTTCGGTTCAACCAAAATCTAGCCAACCTAAAAGGTTCTTCTAGGACTCAAACTATTTTTCGATTGAGCTAACAAAGATGAAAAGGAAGGGCAGAGGAAGAACAGTTAACACTCAAGGGATTTTTAATGTGGGTCAGCCAAAATCGAGCGACATTGGTCCCTACATCCATGGTAGCATTTTATTATCTAGAAAAGTTTTAGTAAAGTTACAGTATCTCCGTTCAGACTTACTTATAGTGATCTCTCACCTCTTATTTATTGAGGTTGGATAAATAAATAGAAATAAAAAAAAAGATAAATAAAATAATACTATTCTTTTCTTTTTGCAATACAATGTATTTTAGGACTCCGTCTAAAGGTGAGTGAGGATCGGTTATGAGTGACTTGCATGGTTTTTTTTAATCAAGTTATTTTTTTCAATTTACACATCAATCAATCTGATATTAATTAATTCAAATTCTAAAATTGATTTTAATCGCTCAAGTCAGTTTAAAGTATTTTTAGATGGTTCATATTGATTTGGATTTATTGAAAGTTTTTTTTTAATTTTTTTATGGTTAATATCACTAAAATAAAGTATTGTTAATTACAAAAATATGATTAGAATTTTAAAATTTAATGTAAAATGATCCTTTAATTATCATGACTTATATACAATACATAATTTTACATTAGTTAAATGTTAACGGTGGAATCTAGTTATGGGCCAAACTCTAGCCAACAAAGAATTCTTTTCGGATCTCAAACTGTAATCTGGTTCTAAGGCAGTAAATGAACGAAGACGGTGAGAAGAAGAGGAAAAGCAACAGAAGACACAAAGCATTTTAACGTGGTTCGGCCAAATCCGAATGGAATTGGTTTGAAAATATTTTTACAAAGTTTCAGTATACAGGCCTCAATCCTCTCTAACATTCATCTCTTTCCTCCTATTTATAGAGGAGAGGAGGTTACAATTGTAATTTTGCATACAGTAAATCTATTATATCAAGTATTTAATGTATAAGATAGGATGGGCAGAATGAAATCCTGTACGTCAGCTTCTGCAGATTGCCTCCTGCAGGTGGGTGCCCTATGTGTCTGTTGGGCAAGACATATGCTAGACTTCTGCTTAACGAACTCCCAGGCTACTAGTCGCGCCTCACAAGCTAGAACCTTCGGTCTGGGGGAGTTGTTGTCTTCAAAGTGACGAGGTTGAGGTCGTTCTTACTGGGGGGAGCTTGAGCAAAGGAGATACAAGCGGGAGACTTAATGCTCTAGGCGTCCTGCGAACTGGATCCTTGCCATGCTCAGGCCGTTTGCCAGCCCATTAAAGATAATATGATTTTCACATATAACATAAGCTTCCCAACTCTCAATTCGCTTCGCGGGCTGAGAGTTGAAACTTTTCAAAAGTCATTCACTTCGCAGAACTCAACTCAGTCAAAGTCTTCACCAAATCTGTCATTTTATTTGTTCTAGGCCATACTTCCCGTAGTACGTGCCTCTCAATCATTAGTGAGTCAGCTTTTCCCTTTTCCAAGGTAATAAATGAAAGTGGTTGGGGAGATTCATCTGGACGATTCAGTGAAATCAGGCTAGGCTCTATTTAAGAAAGAATAAGTCTCTTTTGTTCCTTCACTAAGCAAACCATAAATGTTCCAGACAAGCCTCCCTTATTAAGGTGTTCTGTCTCTCCACCGTAGCTTGTATGGCCTGCTACATAGGGAGTTTCGAAGATATAGCTTCTCCGATAACATGGAGAGATCTCGTACGGATCTTGGATTACATCATCTTGGCTTCACCGTGAGGTTTCTACCCCTTGGGTCAAGCTCATGGTGTTTGCTGAGTTGCTTCCTTCGTGAATTAGAAGAAGAGCTAAAGGCCGAAGAAATAAGGAACAGCTATGCTTGTTCCCTCTCCGTTGGCGGAAGTTAAGTTGAGGAAGAGTTTGTTGCTGAGGAAGGCACTGGAAGAAAAAATTTGAGGACTTAGGCAAGCTTGCGAGCTCTAGTTGGTAAGGGTTTCACCCCACGGCTGTCGCCCTTCTGATTGGTGGGAGCTTTCCTTTTGTGCGGCAATCTTTCTTCCAAAAGAAATTAGCTATGGCCTTCCTCTTGTATTTTTGGCTTTATCTAATTTTTATTTAGAGTTTTCTGATGTAATTTTACCTCGTTAGGGCTTTTTAATGAATAAAATCTTCTTTGCGATCTCCATGCACTGTTCTTTAGCTTTCTGCATCTACGATAGTGTAAACTTCTTACGATGAAATATTTGAATAGCCAATTAGCTAAATTCTCTTGAAAGCAATAGATGTAAGTGAAACATCCCACGCATGAGTGTTGTACGAGCAAATCGCATGAGGACTGTACATGATCAAAAAGTCATGTGAGAGCTGTGAACATTTGGTTACATGCAAGCTGTGAATATTTGATCGCACGAAATCTGCAAACATTTAGTCGCATGAGAGTGGCGAATTACAGTGATCTTGTTGCCTTAGGAAAATAATCAGGTTGTCAATTCTTTACACTGTAGCGAGCACACAACTATGCTAGTGTTGAGTATTTAAGAGTACCTCCGTACCTCAGTGAGCATGCAGCTACGCTGGCAATGTGAGTTTTTTTTAGTGTCTCCACGCATCAGCGAGCCTACAACTCAATTGGTTAAGTAAGTTTATTTTGAGCGTCTCCATGCCTCAATAAGCCCATAGCTACACTGGCAACATGAGTTTATTTTAAGCGTTTTCATGCCTCAGTAAGCCTACAGCTACACTGGCAACGTGAGTTTATTTTGAGCATCTTCACACCTCAGCGAGCCCGTAGCTCAATTGATTAAGTGAATTTATTTTGAGCATTTCTATGCCTTAATAAGCCCACAACTCAACTGATTAAGTGAGTTTGAGATTATTTTAAGAGTCTCCATGCCTCAGCGAGCCCGTAGCTCAATTGATTATGTGAGTTTATTTTGAGCGTCTCCACACCTCAGCGAGCCCGCAGCTCAACTAGGTAAGTGAGTTTATTTTGAGCATCTCTATGCTTCAGCGAGCTTGCAGCTCAACTGATTAAGGTTTTAGGATGAGCCCCAGTGCCTTAGCTTAATAAGTTGGCAACTTTGTCAATTCATCTCCAGAATGAGCTCCGGGGGGCCTTAATTGGACCAAAGGCCATGATTGGCACAGAGTCACTCAAGGAATTTAAAAGAGTTGAACACATGCTAGCTGCGGGAATTGCAAACACTTGATAGCAGAGGGCATAATAGGGAGATAAAGACAGTAATACCAAGCCAATCGACAGACAGCTTTCAACAGAAAACAAAGGAGAGTATTTACATTTATTCTTGAATTTAAGATACCTTGTCAATGTATAATTCAAATTGAACCCTCTGGCTCCTGGCCTCTATCTCACTTGGAGAGCTGGGATTGCTGCCCCATGAGCCGTGTGGCGTACTCCTTTAGACGGCCCTTTTTGATCAGGTCTTCAATTGCTTCTCTAAGGGGCCAACAGTTCAAAGTCCTATGACCAGCCTTATTATGATAGGCACAGAACTCTTTGTGGCTCCTTCACCTATAAGGGATCTTAGAGGGTGTAGGCACCCCAAAGTCTTTTCTGTCCCTTTCTGTTAGAAAGATCCTATATTGGGAGTCTAATAGGATGTTGTATCGTTTGTGGCAGTTTGAATGTTGAGGTTGTTCACCTTTAGTCCTTCTAGACTTCTTCGCAGTCCACTCAGCAGAGTGGCCACCCTGGTTCATATTGCTCCTCTTCATAACATGAGGGGAGCTAGCTTTCTCATCCTCCTTGTCAGACCTTTCTGAGCCAAAAGTTTCTTCCCACTTGATCTGCTTAGCAGCTCGCTCATAAAACTCAGTAAGATCCTTCATTGGGGACTTGCACAAGCTCTTGTACAACTTTCCATTTTTGTGGAGTTTCATGGAGATCATTGCCAGCATGGTTTCTTCAGATGGATTCTCCACCAAATTGGCTTCAAGCCTGAACCTGGCAATGTAGTCCTTCGGTAGCTCATGCTAATGTTGAAAGATCATGGCAAGATGATAGGGGGTGCAAGTTGTCTCTTCAATGCTCGGTACTGGCTGATGAATCTTTGTTGGCAATCTTCCCAACTGTAAATCAAGCGAGTTGGGAGGCTTCTGAACCAAGCTTGAGGTGCACCTCCTAGTGTGGCCGGGAACACTTGACATTTGCCCAGAGGGTTAGCTATTTGCAAGTCCATCTGAGTATTGAATGTGTCCAATGGTCGTATGGATTAGAGTCCCCATTATACAATGGAATCGTGGGGACCTTGAGCTTGAGGGGAAGGGTCCAAGTCTCGTTCTCTTTGGAGAGTGGCAACTTTTTTTCGTAACGAGCTCGATCACTTGGAGCTTGATGGCGTTCTTCCAATTAGATCATTTTCTAAAATAACTCTTCAACCAATGGGTCTCGTGCCCCAAATTGCTGGCTAGAAGATTGCTAGAGTTTTTGGTCTTCATG
Source organism: Saraca asoca (assembly GCA_026873985.1). NCBI lineage: Eukaryota > Viridiplantae > Streptophyta > Magnoliopsida > Fabales > Fabaceae > Saraca > Saraca asoca. Next base: position 5,067 of record JANHAO010014457.1, read on the forward strand.
GTTGTGAGAACTATGACCGGGAGTTTGCTCTTACGAGCAACGAACTTGAGAATTTTCCTGGTTGACATTGCCTGAATGCCCAACTTGCTGCCGCTGGTGAATATTCATGGGCACTGCAGCTTTGGCTTGCTTCTGCACACCTTGCGCTAGTGTGGTGACTGCTTTAGTCAACTCTCCAATCATATTTTCAGTCTTTCTTGGTGTTGGAGCCAAATCTGCACTCTATTGGTGTTGTTGGCAACGATAGCAGGCTGAACAAAACTGGATGGGGACAAACTAGCGGTTGTGCCGATGATAGGAGCAGTGGAGGAGTCTGTCATTGAGACATGACCTTTTGGAGGATCAAGCAGTGCATGCAAAGCTTTGGTGGCTCTTCCATTGGCCATTATAGTAGAAGAAACGAACCAAGACAGATGAGATTTCCATAGATGATGCCAAATTCAAGCCCTTTTTCTAGTGCCATATGTTATATGTGAAAATTGGATCATCTTTAATAGGCTGGAAAATGGCCTGAGCAAGACAAGGATCCAGTTTGCGGGATGCTCAGAGTGCTAAGTCTCCAGCTCGCATCGCTAGCGACCTCCTCTGCTCGAGCTTCCCCCCTTAAGAATAAGCTCGACGTTGTCACTTCAAAGACAGCAACTCCCCCAGACCGAAGGTTCTGGCCTACAAGGCGTGACCAGTAGCCTAGGAGCTCGTTAAGCAAAAGTCTAGCACATGTATTACCCAACAGACATGTGGGACCCACCTATAGGAGGCAATATGTAGAAGTTGACTTACAGGATTTCATTCTTTCCATCCTGTCTTATACATTAAATACTTGATGTAATAGATTTACTGCATGTAAAATTACAATTGTAACCTCCTCTCCTCTATAAATAGGAGGAAGGAGATGAATGTTAGAGAGGACTGAGGCTTGTTCACTGAAACTCTGTAAAAATATCTTTAGACCAATACATTACCGTGGACGTAGGATCTGGTTCCATCCTGATTTGGCCAAACCACGTTAAAAAGCTTTGTGTCTTCTGCTGCTCTTTCTCTTCTTCTCGCCTTCTCTGCTCATTTACTACCTTAAAACCATATTACAGTTTGAGATCTGAAAAGAATCCTTTGTTGGCTGGAGTTTGGCTCAGAACTAGATTCCACCGTCAATATTAAACATGAATTTGTAAAAATTATGCATAATAATATGCATATTATTTGCTCATATAGACTTTAATTAATAAAATATGTTACACAATGACAATTATCATATAATTTTATATATACAAACAATTAATAGTATAGTATACTATATTAGATGAAGGCTTTGTTAGGTTTGAGCTTTAAACAAATAATAAATAAAGATTTTATTTGACTTTGGATAAAACTTTGAGTGGATTTGGTTAAAATCGGTTAGAATTTTTTTAAACAATTATTAACTAGAAATTGATTTTTTTCAAAAAAAAAAAAATCATCTATTTTGTTATATATGAAATTTGGATTAACCTAGATGGATCGACAAACCACCCAAATGCGATAAAGGCCCAATTCGAAAAGTGCTCGGGACCTTAAGTCCCCAGCTCATCTCGCTGAACAGCCTTCCTTAGCTCAAGCTCGTCCATAAAAGAGCGAGCTCGACCTCGTCATCCTTGAGAGACTCGCTTCTAGACCGAATGATCCGGCCGACGAGGTGCGATCAGCGACCTGAGAGCTCGCTGAGCGGAAGACTATAGGAGACCAAATCATGCTCTGCCCAATGGATACATGGGGCCCACCTACAGGAGACAATCTGCAGTAGCTGAATAATAAGATTTAGTCTATTTATTCTGTCTTGTATATTAAATGATGATGTAACAAATTTATTGCATGTATAATTACTATTGTAACCTCCTCTCCTCTATAAATATGAGGAAGGAGCCTTCTATAGGAGAGAAACTGGTATACTGAAACTCTATAAAAATACTTCTCATAAATAATACACTACTATGGATGTAGGGTCTGGTTCTGTCCGGATTTGGCCGAACCACATTAAAAATCTTGTGTTTTCCTACTACTCTTCCCTCATTCCTTGTGTGTCTTGCTAATTTGTTATATTTGAACTAGTTAACGGTTAGATATCCCAAAAGAATCCCTCGTTGGTCAAAGTTTGGACTAAAATCAGATTCCATCGTTAACATTTTGGCGCCATTTGTGAGGATCTCACCTATTCTGGTTTGTTTCTTATTGCAATGGCTAAGGGAAGAGCTATTAGAGCTTCAAATGCACTACCTAACCCTCCAGAAGGGCATGTCTCAACAACAGGTTCCTCCACCACTCCCGTCATCGGCGCAACCATTGGCTTCCCCTTAATCAGTTCTGTCTGACCAATCGCAGCTGCCAGCGGCACTGATGGAGTACAAGTTTGGCTCTAGCGTTAGGAAAAACTAAAAAATATGATGGGAGAACTGACAAAAGCAGTCATATTATTAACACAAGGTATGCAGAGACAGGCTAAAGCCACAATGCCCATTAATGTTTCCCAATAGCAGCAGGTTAAACATTTGGACAACTCTAACCAAGAAAATTCCCCAGCTCGTTACTCGTAAGAGCAGACCCCAGGTCACGGCTCTCATGACCACGAAGACCAAAGGATCCAGCGATCATCTAACCAACACTCTGGGGCATAAGACCTGTTAGTCAGAGAGCTATTTCAGAAAATAACTCAGTTGGAGGAACGCCTTCGAGCTCTGAGTGATCGAGCTCACTATGAGGAAAGGTCACCGCTCTCTAAGGAGATCAAAACTCGAACTCTCCCCCTCAAACTCAAGGTCCCTGTGATTCCGTTGTATGATGGGGACTCCGATCCTTATGATCATTTAGACGTATTTAATTTTCAGATGGACTTACAAATAGCTAATCCCTTGATCAAGTGCCGAGTGTTTTTTACCACATTGGGAGGTGTACCTCGAGCTTAGTTTAGAAACCTCCCAGCTTGCTCAATTGGCAGCTGGGAAGATTGCCAACGAAAATTCATTAGCCAATATCGAGTGCTGAAGAGATAACTTGTGCCCCCCTGTCATCTCATTATAGTCTTTTAGCGTAAGCATGAGTCGTTAAAGGACTATATTGCTAGATTCATGCTTAAAGCCAATTCAGTGGAGAATCCATCTGAAGAGACCATGCTGGCGACAATCTCTGCGGGACTCCGCAAAGATGGAAAGCTATACAAGAGTTTGTACAAGTCCTCAGTGAAGGACCTCACTGAGTTCTATGAGGGAGCTGCTAAGTATATTAAATGGGAAGAGACCTTCAGCTTGAAAAGGTCTGACAAGAAGGATAAAAAGGTCGGCTCCTCTCGTGCCAAGAAGAGGAGCGACACAGACCAGGCGGATCACTCTATCGAATGGACTATGAAGAAGTTTGGAAGACCCAGAGGTGAGCAACCTCAACACTCAAACCATTACGAATAGTATAGCATCCTATCAGATTCCCAAGATAGGATCTTTATGACAAAGAGGGACAAAGAAGACTTTGGGGTGCTCGCACCCTCTAGGATCTCTTATAAACGAAGAAACCATGAAGAATTCTGTGCCTATTACCATGAGGCCGGTTATGGCATTTCAAATTGCTGGGCCCTCAAGGAAGCAATTGAAGACTTAATTAGAAGGGATCGTCTAAGGGAGTATGCAGTACAGCTTGCAAGGCAGCAGCCTCAGCCTCTTTAACGTAGTACCGGCCAAGAGCCGGGGGGCCCGGTCCGAGTCATACATTAGCAATGTATCCCAAATTCAAGTGTAAATGTTAAAAGCTTCTTTTTGCTCTATTGCAAGTTGTCTGTGGATTGGCTTAATGTCATCATCTTCATCTCTTCATTCTGCCCTCTATTATCAAGTGTTCACATAATTCGCAGCTTGCATGCAGCCAACTTCTTCAAGTCTCTTATATAATTTTGTGCCAGCCGTGACCTTTGGTTTGGTTGTGGCCACCCAGAGCTCATTTTGGAGATGAACTAACGAACACTTAACCAGCGTAGCTGTGTGCTCGCTAAGGCGTGGAGACGCTTAAAACAAACTCACTTAACCAGTTGAGTTGCGGGCTTGCTGAGGCGTGGAGACGTTCAAAATAAACTCACTTAAACCAGTTGAGCTGCGGGTTTGCTAAGGCGTGGAGACGCTCAAAATAAACTCATTTAACTAGTTGAGCTGTGGTCTCGCTGAGGCGTGAAGACGCTAAAAACAAACTCATTTAACCAGTTGAGTTACGGGCTCGCTGAGGACACTAAGTGCGGTAAAGGCCCAGCTCGAAGAGTGCTCAGAACACTAAGTCCCCAACTCATCTTACTGAACAGCCTTCCTCAGCTTGAGCTCGTCCGCAAAAGAGCGAGCTCGACCTCGTCATCCTAGAGAGACTTGCTTCCAGACCAAAGGATCCGACTGGCGAAGTGCGATCGGTGACCTGAGAACTTGTTGAGTAGAAGACCATAAGAGACCAAATCATGCTTTGCCCAATGGACACATGGGGCCCACCTGCAGGAGATAATCTACAGTAGCCGAATAATAAGATTTAGTCTGTTTATTGTATCTTGTACATTAAATGCTGATGTAATAGATTTACTGCATGTATAATTACTATTGTAACCTCCTCTTCTCTATAAATATGAGGAAAGAGCCTTCTACAGGAGAGAGACTGGTATGCAGAAATTCTATAAAAAATCATTCTCAGAAATAATATACTATCATGGACGTAGGGTCCGGTTCTGTCCGGAGTTGGCCGAACCACGATAAAAATCTTGTGTTTTCCTGCTGCTCTTCCCACCTTCCTTGTGTGTCTTACTAATTTGTTGTGTTTGAATCAGTTAATGGTTAGAGATCCTAAAAGAATCCCCTGCTGATCGAAGTTTGGACTAAAATCATATTCCACCATCAACATATTTCAAATCATGTCTAAATTTTTACCACTTTTAACCATTCAATTTTGATTTAATTTGATCAATTTTTTGTAGTTTGATTTGCAAAGCCACAGCTGAAAGCTTAATCAACAAAGTAAAAATACAATACTTATTCTCAAGACTATTGTTAGTTTTTCTTTACATTCTAAATGTGATTGTTATTTTACAATTTGTTATATGGCCCCTTGCTTTTATAATAAGAAATATGATGCCTATAAAAAAAATCTATAAATTTTATTTATATTAAGGGATTTTTTAATTTATTTGATGTTTGAAATGTCTAAGGAGAATGAAATTTATCAAGTTCAACAATTTTTTTTAAACAATCTAAAATCACTTTGTTTAAATTAAAATTTTATTTTAAGTAAAATCTATTTATTTTTTATGTCATCTTTAAGGGTGAAGTGACAATTTGGTTAAGTTATGTCAATATTTTTATTATTGATTTAATAAGTTAAGTAATTTTTTGATTTAATTAATTCAAATCAAAATATTAAATGCTAAAATTAAGAAAGATAATTTTTAAAAGACGAAAATGATATATTACTCCCATCGTATTCTTCATCAATCTTTCTGTACGGGCTTAGTGAAAGCCAATTGATGTTCATGATAATAGAAATTTAGTGTCAGTGTTTGAAGATTTTTTCTAAATGTATTTTTGATTGATTTTAACTTGTAAGAAACCATTACTTGATGAATAATGCAGTGATCTCAAAGTCTTGACTCACACAACTAATGGTTCATTAAAGTTAGAATGGAGAAAGAATGAGAGATATTAGATACATAAAATTTTAAGATTAGTTTAAAAATAGAGAGAAAAATAAAAAATAGTTTATTTTACTTTAGATAAATATTTTTAATCTTATTATAATTATAAAATTTTAATATTATTGCATATTATATTGTAATCAATATGATGTTTTGTAGTCATTAAGTAGTGAATGTTTAAATTTTTGTCAAAACACTATAGATAGCAAGTAGTTGTATTGAGATTCACACTATGACGGTTGTACTAGAAATATTTCACATATTTGGTAAACAATCTACAATTCAGGTTTATTTTTTTTTTATTATACCAATCACTGATAAACAAAGCATATACAAGAGGTCAATCAAATACAATAAATCACCCAATGACCAACGCTAACAATAAATATTACTCTCTCCATTTTAAAATAATTGACATTTTTAAGAAAATGTTTTATTTCAAAATATTTGTCAGTTTAGAATTTCAAATAAGCATTATTTATTTATTTATTTATAATTTTATCCTTACCATCTTTGGTACATGTGTCATTATTGTATAAATTAATTAAAAGATTATTTTAGATAAATATAATTATAATTTTCTTCTATTCAAACTATTTAATAACTTTCTTAATTCTTGTACAATTATTTTTGTTGACGGTAGAATCTGGTTCTGCGTTAAACTCCAGCCAATAGAGGATTCTTTTAGGATATCAAACCGTAATCTGGTTCTAAGGCAGTAAATGAACGAAGAAGGGGAAGAGCAGCAGAGAACACAAAGCTTTTTAACGTGGTTCGGTCAAATTCGGATAGAATCGGACTCTATGTCCATGGAAATGTATTGGTCTGAAAGTGTTTTTACAGAGTTTCAGTATATTGGCCTCAGTCCTCTCTAACGTTCATCTCTTTCCTTCTATTTATAGAGGAGAGGAGAGGAAGTTACAAATATAATTTTACATGTAGTAAATCTATTACATCAAGTATTTAATGTACAAGACAAGATGGGCAGAATGAAATCTTGTAAGTTAGCTTTTATGGATTCTCTTATGCAAGTGGGCCTCACATGTTTGTTGGACAATACGTGTGCTGGTCTTTTGCTTAACAAGCTCCTGGGCTGTTGGTCATGCCTTGCAGGCCAGAACCTAAAGTCTGGGGGAGCTGCTATCTTCTGAAGTAGCGAGGTCGAGCTCAGTCTTGCTGAGGCGAGCTCGAGCAAAGGAGGCTGCTTGCGATGTGAGCTGATGCTTAGTGCTTTGAGCATCCTGCGAGCTGAATTCTTATCGTGTTCGGGCCGCTTGCTAGCCTATTAAGGTCGTGTTGAATTTCACATATAACATAAGCCCCCCAACTCTTATGTCACTTTACGAGCTGAGAGTTGAAACTTTTCAGAGGTTGGTCATTTCACAAAATTCAACTTAGTCAAAGTCTTCACTAAATCTGTCGTTTCGTCTGTTCTAGGCCATACTTCTTGCAATATGTGCCTTACGATCATTGGTGAGTTATTCTCGTCCTTTTCCAAGGCAATAAATGAAAGTAATTGGGGAGATTCATCTGGACCTTTCGGTGAGACCGGGCTTGGCTCTATTTAAGGTAGAATAAGTCTTTTTTGCTCCTTCACTGAACAAACCATGAATATCCCATACAAGCCTCCCTTATTTTCGGCATTCCATTTTTCTACTGTGGTGCGTATGGCTTGCTGCATAAGGAGTTTTGAAGATATGGCTTCTCCGGTAACATGGAGGGATCAGATCTAGATCTCGGATTATGTCATCTCGGCTTTGCTATGAGGTTTTTGCCTCGCCAGCCAGGCAAGTGGTGCTTCGTGAGTTGATCTCTTTGCAAATCAGAAGAGGAGCTGCTGGCTGGGAAAATAAGGAGTAGCTATGCTCTTTCCCTCTCCGTTGGCGGGAGTTAAGTTGAGGAAGAGCCTCCTGCTGAGGAAGGCACTGAAAGAAAACATTTAAGGACTTAGGCAAGCTCGTGAGCTTTAGTCGGCAAGGGCTTCGTCTCTTAGTGGCCGTCCCTCTGATTGGTGGGAGCTCTCCTCTTGTGTGGCAAGAAATTAGTTGTTGCCTTTCTCTTGTATTTTGGCTTTTTTTCATTTGTATTCTGAGCTTTCTAATCTAATTTTACCTTGTTGAAGTTTTTTAATGAATAAAATCTTCTTTGCGATCTCTGTGTGCCGTTCTTAGTTTTCTGCATTTGCAATAATGCAAACTTTTGTAGCTCGCGATGAATTACTCAAATAGCCAATCAGCCAAATTCTCTTGAAAGCAATAAGCATGAGTGAAACATCTCACAAATGGACATTGTATGAGTGAATCGCATGAGATCTGTGTCCAACAGAAAGTTGAACAAGAGTTGTAAACATTAGGTCACATGAGAGCTGCGAATATTAGATCCCATAAGAGCTGCGAACATTTGGTCACATGAGAGCTACGAATTATAATGATCCTGTTGCCTTAGGCAAATAATCAGGTTAATTCTCACGCATCAGTGAGCACACAGCTACGTTAGCGTTGAGTGTTTAAGAGTGCCTCCACACTTCAGTGAGCACACAACTACGTTGGTAGCATGAGTATGTTCTTAGCATCTCCACATCTCAGCGAGTACACAGCTGTGCTGGCAATGTGAGTATGTTTTTAGCGTCTCCACGCCTCAGCAGGCCCACAGCTCAACTGGCAAATGTTCTGGGATGAGCCTCGGTGCCTAAGCGAGCATGTAGCTACGCTGGCAAATGTTCTAAGATGAGCCCTGGCTCCTCAATGAGCACGTAGCTATGCTAGCAAATGTTCTAGAATGAGCCTGGGTGCCTCAGCGAGCACGCAGCTATACTGGCAAATGTTCTGGGATAAGCCCTGGTGCTTCAGCGAGCACGTAGCTATGCTGAAAAATGTTCTGGGATGAGCCCCGACATTTCAGCAAGCATGCAGTTATGCTGGTAAATGTTTCGGGATGAGCCTCGGTGCCTTAGCGAGCATGCAGCTATGCTAGCAAATGTTCCGGGATGAGCCCTGGCGCCTCAGTGAGCATGCAGCTATGCTGGCAAATGTTCAGGGATGAGTCTCGATACCTTAACGAGCACGTAGCTATATTGGTAAATGTTCAGGGATGAGCCTCGATGCCTTAGCGAGAACGCTGCTATGCTGGCAGATATTCATCAATTCATCTTCGAAATAAGCTTTGGAGGGGCCTCAGCTTAAGGAGCTGGCAACTTTGTCAATTCATCTCCAAAATGAACTCCATGGGGCCTCAACTGGACCAAAGGCCACGGTTGGCACAAAGTTACCCATTGGACCTGAAAGAGATGACCACATGCAAGCTAAGGGAATTGCAAACACTTGATAGCAGGGAGCAGAATAGAGAGATGAAGACAATAATACCAAGCCAATCAGCCAAGAGCTTTCAACAAGAACAAAGGAAAGTATTTACATCTATTCTTGAATTTAAGACACATTGTCAATGTATAATTTGGACCGAGCACCTCGGCTCTTGACCACTATCACGTTGGGGAAGTTAGGATTATTGCCCTGCAGGCTGTACCACGTACTCCCTTAAACAACCTCTTCTGATCAGATCTTCAATCATATCCTTGAGCTCTTAACAATTCGAGGTCCTGTACCAGACCTTATTGTGATAGGCACAAAACTTCTGCTTGTTTCTCTACCTGTAAGGGATCCGTATGGGAGCAGGTCTCCCAAAGTTTTCTCTATCCCTTTCTACCACATAAATCCTATCTTGGGAGTCTAATAGGATGCTGTATTGTTCACGGTGATCTGAATGCTGAGGTCGCTCACCCTTGGGCCTCCTGGACTTCTTTGTAGTTCGCTCAGCAGAGTGATCCCCCTGGTCCATATTGCTCATCTTCTTATTGTGAGGGGAGCTAGCTTTCTCATCCTTCTTGCTAGTCCTTCCCGAGCTAAAGGTCTCTTCTCACTTGATCTGCTTAGCAGCTCGCTCATAAAACTTGGTAAGATCCTTCACCCGGGACTTGTACAAACTCTTGTACAACTTTTCATCTTTGTAGAGTCTTGCGGAGATCGTTGCCAGCATGGTTTCTTCAAATGGATTCTCCACTGAATTGGCTTTTAGCCTGAACCTAGCAATGTAGTCCTTTAGCGACTCATGCTTATACTAAAAGATCATGGCGAGATGGTAGGGGGCATAAGCTGCCTGTTCAGCGCTCGATATTGGTTGATGAATTTTTGCTGGCAATCTTCCCAATTACCAATCGAGCAAGTGACAGACTACCGAGACCAGTCAAATTACTAAATTTATAAGCCAGATTACCTATTCTACTTGCAGTATAAGGCAGCCTGGGTCGAGCCCTTGGATATTCTAATATTAACAATCAAATTAAGAGATGAATAAGGGGGGTTGGTTTACAGCAGCTTAAATGCCAGGAAAGCAAATAGGCAGAAACTGTTATAGAATGGCAAGAGATAACCAGTCCAAAAGAGTTACTAAACTTGAGGTTAATCAATCATTGATCACTAAGGGTTCATTCAGTTATTGATCATATTCTTGACCTTAAATCATACAAGAAGCCTTAGGATGATTGATGAACCATTTACTAGTTAAGCA
>JANHAO010014458.1:0-15401 GCA_026873985.1 Saraca asoca
ATATCTAATCCACAGAATGTTTAGTTGTGGATGTCATAGCACTCAATCAAATTGGTCTAGGGCACCCATCTGCACTAACAATAAGTGCACTCGGGTTACCAATGGATTTTTAATGGATCCAGGACCTCATTTTGTTAAATCATTTGAAATATTATGCTACCAAGAATAAAAGCATAATTTCATCATGTCAAATAAATTTCTATGTATATATAACATATCATAAAATTTTCAAAGAAAACTAACATCAAAATCTAATCATTCAGCAAAAACCAAAATATTTCATATAACAGAATTATTTCAAAAAATGAGATTTATTGAAAGTAGGATCATCCACTTACCTTAGACACTCCTTAGAATAGTCTAATTGCTCCTTAAGATGCTAAAGCGACTCACTTGGAGAAATTGAGCTATTCAACCTAATTAGATATAATTGATGTTAAAATTAACATTTAAACTTAGATTGAAGATTTTCTAGCTAAGCACACCATTCAACATTAATATTAAACTTTAACAACAACTGAACTTTTAAGATCAAATAGCCAAAATTACCTACTTAGGTTTTTCAGCTAAAATTCCAAATTTTTTGGTGTTGGTGTGCTTGATCCTTTAAGAGAGACTTCATTGAAGCAAAATTATGCAAAATAATAAGGAAAATTTCAACTTTCTTTCAACTAGCACAATAAGGGTTTCAAGGAAAATTTCTTGGAAACTAGTTATAGGATTGCTATAAAATAAATTTGATGATTTAGGAATATTTACTGGAGTCTGAAGTACCGATGGCTAGCTTGACCCACATCGAAATGCCGCCAGTAAACTGGTTGGAAATGCTAACCGAATAAGCACCAAAACAAGGAAGGGAGAGCTCTGCTAGTTGAATGGCGAAATGGAAGACACCTGAGAGGAAGCTCATCAACTAGATGCATCGAACAATGAAGATGGGAAGAATAAGATGTGATTAGAGCAGCGGAAAAAGGATACCAATGCAAGGGAAGCTCTAGGAAGAAAGGAGGGTCAAATGCGAATAAGAAAGCTTCCCCAGAGAAGAAGGAAAGTGATGGGGAATCACCAAACTCTTGTCGGACAGTGATGGCTAGCCAAAATGTCGCAATTCATCAGAGCTTTCTTAAGGAAGCAGGGGGAGGCTTTAGGAAAAGTTTGGAGCGCACAAGAAGAAAGGAATCAATTGAAAAACTTTTATATTATAAAAGAAATAGGGTAAATTACACTTTGACCCCATCAACTTTTCACCGCCTTCAAAAAGGTCCCTCTAAAAAAGGTAATATTATATTATGGTCCTAACAAAATTTCAAAATCTTCATTTTAGTCCATAACAAAATATATTTTATTTTTAAGGTATTGCACATACATTTCACATTAATTTAAAATTGACATTTATCTAAACAATCTAGTAGGTTAGAACAATTCACAAAAAGAAAATGACATCCATTTTCTATAATAAAATAGATATCTTTTTATTTGGAAAATATTTTTTCAAGTTGATTTTTTATGAATAAGCAATATCTTTTCTTCCATGAAAATGTTAATTTTTATCATAAACTAACATCTTTTCTCAACCATTAAGGATGTTCGATGTATTAAAAAATCAATGTCTTTCCTCAAGATTGCTAAAGATGTTGGTTTTTGACAAAAAAAAATCGACATTTTTTCTCTTAAAAAAAAACTGATGCTAGCTATATGTCATGACCCGATCCATAGAACGTGACCGGCATAGAAGGTCACTACCAAGAAACCACTTCCATCAAGAAATCCCCTACAAGTCTTACAATGCAAGTGACATGCTAATGACATCAATACATAATGAAATATTCATATATTAAATTCTAATAAAAATTTGACAGAGTTTTCTCTATTTTTCAAACACCTGGCACGCGACCTTCACAGAAAATATCAAGAGCTACACGCCCATTAGAACATATACAATAACAGAATAGACATGCAGTGGCCCAGACTAACATTATACCACCTACTGGGCATCCAGGACTCAAACATATGCAAAATGCTTTCCTATCCAATTGTCAAACCATTTTACCATTTTATACCTTTTAATCTCCGTAAAGGGTGGTCGATGGGATAGAGGGAAACCGAGTCATCTTCTATTTCTGAAACACATAAAAGGAAGAGAAGTGAGTTTCAATGAAACCCAGTGAGCAGATAATCCCCATAGAAAACTATAGTTTAATTCTTATTTATATTTCCTAAAAATTTAACAGTAAACATTTACTCTTAGAAATAAATTTTTCGTGAATACAAAATTTTGCATCAAAACAAAACACTACAAAACATATTCCTTTTTCCATAAAAACATTACAGAGATTAACAAAACTTCTAAAATTTTTCTTCAATTTTCATATAACAAATATTTCACAAAATTTATTCCTTCTGTTACTAATAGAATTCAGGGAAATTCCTATACGTAACCAGAACCAATAGAACCCTCCATATCCAACCAAGCACACCAATCAGATGTATCATCTGATTACATATCTCCCTTTTATCTCTCCAGCTGAACAAATGGTCACAAGTGCACTCACGAGTTTCTAGGGGACTACCAATGGATCCTCTTATCAAACAATTGTTTAGAAATCTTAACATTCCAATAACAAAGTTATTTCAATTTGTAAAACTTTCACCATGGCAAATCGTTCACAATTTCAACATAAATTCATTCAGATAAACTTCTTAGTATTAAAGGCATCTAGAACAAATATTTCCATTCAGAACATAATATTCAAAATTAAGGTAAAACATGTAACTTTTCTAACAACAAGTCATATTCCAAATGCAAATGAAATTCAAGATAAATTATCACTAGAAATCCAATTTGACAAAATTCATAACATATTGTCTAACAAATCACTTTGTAAAATAAAACAGGATTTGCAAAGGGCGGGACTATCTACTCACCTCCAATCTGCTGAACTCTTAGAATTTAGATATTTACAAACTCCATATTTTATCAGAAATATATCTGAAGCAAAATAACAATAAAATTTTTCAATTTCATCAACTTTGCATTTTTTAATTTTTACACAATTTTCTTGACATCTAGCTATAGGATACTATGAAATAAATTGGATGATCTAGGATTGCTTACCACTTCATGAAGTGCCAACAGGCAACTCATCATTGGTCGAAGCTTCCCCGGCAAGCTAATAGAAGAATCGGCCAAACAGGGTCAGAATAGAAGAAGTAGGTGTTACTGTCTGACGGTACAAGGAGATGCCAAAGTTGAAGAACAAAAAACATGACAGCATTTAGGAATGACCAGACCAAAAGGAAGCATTTGCCGGAAGCTGAAAATGCAGCAGCTACACAAGATTTCGGGCTAGAGAAAAACACAGGGAAAGAGGGAGACACCGGTGTAGAAGTCCACGTCACCGAGCTCATTGGATAGCGATGACATTAGACTGAAAAAGAGGTCGACCGGAGTTCAGGTGAAGAAGACGGCAAACACCAAGAAGTAAGGAGAAGCTTTGGGAACCAAGAGAGAGGATGCATGAAGGAGAAAGCTGGTTGGGGAAAAATTTATACTAAAATAGAAATGGAAAAAATTATGTTTTAGCCCCCAGACTTTTCACCGACTCAAAAATAAGTCCAACCGAAATGAAAATTTATAATTTAGTCCTTACGAAGTTTTCACTTTAATTGCTCTTTCTTTTTTTTTTTAGGTGTTACACTATATTTTTTATAGAAACCTACTACTAATTAACTAAATTTTTATAGAAACCTGTTATTATTTTACATAGAAACAATCATCAAACCAAAATATACAATCACCCAATACAATCTTAATTTCAACGACTTCAAACATTTTATTAGATCAACAAAAAATTTAAGACATTACAAAACTAAATTAAAACCAAAACATGTCATTTTAACAAGTCTATACATAATAATTATTTTACTTACTTTCTGACTAAATTTCCTTAATTGTGCTTCTACTTTAATTAAATCTTCTCTTGTAATGCAATTTTTGACATTGATAAGAGTTTCAGATAAGAAATATTTTAAGTGTCACCATTTATATCAATATAAGTCCAAGTTATATATTTATATATACAATTCAGGTAAGAATAAATACATATACAATAAACACATAATGTGTCAAGTAATAGGCGTTTAAACTAAAAATGATATATAACTATCTACATATATATGTACAATAAACACAATTAATTGCTTGAAAGAAATTTGCAAATAATCCTTAGTTTATTATTACTCTAATTGCATATCCCAACTATATATTTAAGAGCTTAACATACTTCTTGAGTCTTTCACAATCAGCTTTTGCATGTTCTGGCATAGAAATGTTGCATACAAGACCAAATCTAGAACAAGAAACCAAAATTTTGCACTTTGACTTTGAAGGATAATTCTTCCAAAGTTCCATCTCCCCAACCTACTTAGAATTTAGAGGATGCTATAGAAAAAAAAATTCAAACTTTACTAAATTATTAACTTGTCATTCAGACAAAGAAAAGTAATAAGGAAAAAAATGAAAATTTGAAAACTTGAATGGTTTGGCCAATACTAATAGATATAGCTTTAGCAAAAATAAGATCACCCAATTTAGTAGGCTTCATGTGATTGGTACTCAACTAAATTCTAGCCATTTTCCAAAATTAGAAGCCAAATGGGTTTTTATGCTTGCAAGACTCTTTGAAAATTAGAGGTAGTTTTTGCTCCACTGAAATTAAACAACTTTATTATTAAGCTATTTTAATTTTAATAAATACATAATCAAGTATAATTAAACATCTAAACTTAAAATCATATAGTTGTTAATAAACACAATCAATTATCTTCAATTTTTCATAATTTTTTTCTAGTAGGATTTGTAACCCTTATCCCTTTATTATAATCCTCTTACCTATAGAACTCATCAAAATTACCTTTATCATTCAACGGAATAGTCTCAAAAAGAAAAAGGGTCTCTTTGGTATCATTATGAATTATTCTCTCTTATGACCCTCCCTATTAAGATCCTCTAACATGAACCTTAATTTATTGAATTGGATGTCATTGTTATTCTTAACTCATTTACATTGAAATATAGGCACCTTGAATTTGATGTGGTGAAGCTCCCATTTGTCTTCAATGACATCGTAATAGGACATATTCACATATACAATTATCTTTGGAATTGGAAATATGCATTGACTGAGCCATAAAATACCCCACTATTTTGTATAATGCTCATGTCATCTTGTCCCTTTGTATAGAAAGAATACCTGTTGATATCATATCCATGATAAGATAAGATTCCCATATGAGGCTTCTAGGCTAACTATCTTATATTCTCAAAAACATCATTTAGTGTTTGTGCCAATAAAAAATGAACTTGATTATGGAACTAAGTGATAAAGGAGCATTTGTATTTAGTTTATACCCACTGTTTATTCTTTTTATGATTTTGCTATCTTGTAAGGATTATATACTCAACCAAGTAAGGCTTCACCATTATGCAGGATGTAAAGGTATGCTTGTTAACACATTTCATGAGTAATGCTCAGCACTCATCCCCAGTGTACCCTTACCTGCAATTCTTCCCTCGTGATAAAACTTGGAAACTCTGATAACTTTTATATTTGATAAGTATTCATTGCAAAACTCAACAACCTTTTTAGCTATGTAGCCTTTAATAATACATCCTTTAGGCTGATGTTGATTTCTCACATACCTTTTTAGGATTTTCATATATTGCTCAAACAGGTACATCCACCTGAAATAAACTAGTCTACAGAGTCTTATCTTTCTCACTAAATGAACAACCATGTGCACCACGATGTTTAAAAAGGAAGGTAGTAAATACATCTTAAGTTGACATAGTGTAACAATAACTTTTGTTTGTAGGTCATCCAATTTCTCATGATCAACAACTTTGTTACATATTGCATTAAAGAAAAAAACAAAGTCTAGTAATGGCATGTCTCACATGTTTAGGCAATATTGATCAAATAGCCACTGATAATAGTGATTACATCAAAGTATGACAATCATGAGACTTCGAACTAACTAATTTGAAATCTTTTATTGAAACAAGACTTCTAATGTTTGAAGAATACGCCTATTGCAACATAACACCATGTAGACACTCACAGAAACATGTTTTCTCCTTTCTAGACATAGTATGACAAGCTAGAGGCAAATATATAGGTTGACTTGTTTTTTCTTATGTTAATTCCTTTCATATTGCCATTTCAACCATGTCTAGCGTGGCTTTGACTCCATCCTTAATCTTACCCATTATGTTCAAAAGTGTTCCAATGAGACTATCAATGATGTTTTTCTCTATATGCATCATCTTAAAATTATGTCTCACAAATAAGATTTGTTAGTATGGAAGATCAAAGAATACAAACATCTTTTTCTATGAAGTCTTATCACTAATAGGTGTATAAGGTTTGCCAAAAAATGACTTCAATATTTTTCACTTATTCATAAATCTAGTCCCTAGTTAATGGCATTCAAGCTTCTCCCTCCTTTGGTGACCCATTGAAAATCTTTCTTTGCCTACTATAATGGTGGGACTAAGGAAGAAATCTTTGGTGACCAAACTTCTTTTCATGTTAAGGTGACAAGAAGATGTATCATTCTCACAAATAAAGCATGCTTTACATCCTTAACTAGTGGATCCAGACAAATTTTCATAAGCTGGAAAGTCATTTATTGTGCAAAAGAGCAAGGTATGCAACTAAAAAGACTTTTGAAGATGTGTATTAAATACTGACACACTTTCATTCCACATCATCCTTATGCCAAAAAGACATTTATATCATTTCATGGTTGTTTAGAACTCGAAATCATCAATGACAACATTATGTATTTACACTTCATATATAACCAAAGAGGTGGATTGTAAATCACCAACAAAATAGGCCATGTGTTATGTTTACTACTTAGGTCACTATGAGAATTCATTTCATCTGTACAAAGTCTAAGCCTAAGGTTTCTGGTTTCACTACCAAATTCAAGGAACAATGAAGCAAGTGTTTTCCATTGAGGAGAATCCACCTAATGTCAAAACTTTTCATTAGAAATCATCTGGTTTGCATGCCACATTAAGTTTTATTATTGGAAAATACCATAACACCTTAGCCAAAGCCCCTTTATTTTTCACGACATCATTTTTCTTCATTTTGTAACATGATGCCCTAC
This sequence comes from Saraca asoca, assembly GCA_026873985.1. Taxonomy (NCBI): domain Eukaryota; kingdom Viridiplantae; phylum Streptophyta; class Magnoliopsida; order Fabales; family Fabaceae; genus Saraca; species Saraca asoca. Next base: position 7,180 of record JANHAO010014458.1, read on the forward strand.
ATTTTGGACACTTATGTAAACTTTTGTACTCATTTCAATACAATATACTATCATTAGGGCAAGAATGTATCTTCTGATACTCTATACCCATCAGGCACAATCAATTAATGAAAAAAATTTCTAGAGAACACTAAACCAATTGATCATGTAATTGAATATAGTAGAATACAAAAAATTTAAATAAGTTTAGGATTACCTAACCATTTTGCTCAATGCTCTTAATTCTCTGGCATTGACAGGATCCTATCTCCTAATGACTTCAATCCTTTATTAGGAAATTCTCTATGACTACTATTTCTTGGCCTCATAAGTACTATCTAGAAGTTTATTACCTTTTGGAAGCATCTCTTTCAATACTTCAAGTAAGGCTATGAAACTCTTGTCACTCCACCTACTCCCCACTTTTAAGTTGAACAATATCAACACAATAGAAAATCATGTAAATTTAATACAACTTAGATACAAAGACTTTTTTACATCACTTAACAAGCTTTCAATAATATGTGGCCACTCAATAAAATTATCTTCAATAGCGTCATGCACTTTATCCTTCAATTGATCATGCAAACCCACATCAATTTTACCATTATAGTACCCTCCCTTGTCATGATAACTACTAGAATACTAGACAATTCACTTTTGTCATGCAATATTAGCATGTATCCATTTATCAATATCATAAATAAATAAATGATCTTTTACTTCTTCGACTTTTGCTCTCTTAACACAACATCTCATACAAGACACTTAATTAGTTCATTATTATTTGTAGCTGGTTGATCAATAGCAAATCTAATAAACTTCTTAACCCCATTTACATATTGTTCACTCAACTGATCAACAAACATTTACTTATTATCCATGACAAATCTAAATTTCAACAAATACATAAGTCAACAAATAATTTTGAAAATATTTCAATTTGTTCTAAAGTATTATTGTGAATTTGATCAGGCCGATTCAAATCGGCATTTGAATTACAAAGTTGCGATTCAGATCTGTACTTAATTTTTTGTATAATATATATTATGATCCAAAGTTAAAAAAAATGAGGGCACATAATTAAATATAATTAGCACATAATTCATTTCATCCACATAGCATCAATTATTAATAAAATTCAAAAAGAAAAATAATTGTTACCTAAAAACAAAGTGAGAGATGAAGAAGATTGGTTCAAACCATTGAGAGAGAGAGAGAGAGAGAGAGAGAGAGAGAGAGAGAGAATGAGAGTGAGCTAGACTTTTGTGGTCAGCTAGAAAGTAAAAGTGAGGATACCTTTGAATTGCTGGAGATGGAGGGCAAGGAGCTACAATATCAAACCTAGAAGAGAGCGAGAATGATAGCCAGATGTGCAAAAACTTTTGCGTCTTAATTTTCATATTTTCACCAACATGTCTCATTTATTTTAAAATGAGTGGAGACTTTCAACGTTGGCTTCCATAAAAAAATCAATAACATTGAGACTTTAAAGGTCAGTTTGTATTAAAAATTGATATCTTTTAACTAACTAGTCATTTTTTAAAACACAAGAAATGCCAATGCATCTTATTTATTTTAAATTTATTTTTTCCATTTTTTTTTAGATAATACATTACTATTTTTAGAAATAAATTACTCAAGGCTAATTATTTTCATTCACTAAAATAATGCTTAAATTGTTTAATTATTTTATTCAATTTAATATTATTAAATTCTTGAAATATTATATAATCTTTATAAAATAGAATTATTTTATTTGGAATAAAAAATTAATGGTTAGAGAATAATTTTTTCACAAATAAAAATACACAAAATAATAAGAGTTAAAAAAAAAGAGAGATCTCTGAATTATTAATATGTAATATATATATATATATATATATATGTAGAAAATGTGTGGAGACTTTAGTCATTTTTTAAAATAGAGGAAATGCCAATACTTCTCATTTATTTTGAATTTATTTTTGTCCATTTTATTTTCTTAGATAATATATTACAATTTTTACAAATAAATTGCTGAAAGTCTAACTATTTTCTAAATTATTTTTATCCATTAAATTAATACTTAAATTATTGAATTATTTTTTCTAATTTAATAGCATTTAATTCTTGAAATATTATGTGATTTTTGTAAATTGGAATTATTTTATTTGGAATAAAAAATTAATCATTAGAAAATAAATTTTGTTCATAAATAAAAATACACAAAATAGTAAGATAGTAAGAGTTTTTTTAAAAAATAGTGATATCTAATATATGAATCTATAATATACAAATTTATTAAAAAAATAAAAAATCTTTAATATATAAATCTATTTAAATGTTGATTTTCATTAAAATACCAAAGTCATTTAGACTTTAAACGTTGGTTATGTGCTAAAAATGTCGACATTTTTATCTAACTAGTCATTTTTTAAAAAATATCCATATAATGTTGAATGTCATAATTTTTATTTTTGACATCAATTATTATCTTAAAATCGACATGTAAAGCATTCATAATGTTAATTTCTATTAAAAAAATCAACTTCTTTTCTATTAATTAGTTTTTTTTTAAAGGACGGATTCATTACAACTTACTAATTCATTAAACTTTATAGTACAATAAAATAGATATACGTTATAATTTATTACAACTTTTTATTGGTTTTTATCGCAATAGAATAAGAGAAACCCAACTCACTAATCACGAAGTTGGTCAATTTGAGCTTGAGTGTAAGAACTGGTGTTATGGGTACTTTTCGAGGCTAAGTGAAATGAGCCAGTGAAGGCCCAATGGACTAGCTCAACTAGCTCAAGGCAAAAGGGGTCAGCCTATTCTACAGCAAAGTTGCAAAAGCCAAGTCAGCAGATTGCCCAAATGCAAGCTTGAATCATTCAGCAACCCTAAGTCATTGAGCAAACCACACCAGGCAGTGTTACAGAGCACCGGAAGTCCAATTTGCAGTCTGAAACACTCTCACTTGGTAAATCAGCCCCCAAAAATTGACAATGATTTGCTCAGTATTTATTACCCACAACAACAGTAATGATAGTTTTATAATTTGTTAAATTATACTTGTAACCTTCTTCACGTCTATAAATAAAGGAAAAGTTCATTGTAGATGAGAGTGAAAACACATGCCGAAACTTTGTAAAAATATTAAGAGAACATTTGTATCCCTGTTCTGCTAGTTTAAACAATAAAGCAACCACACAAAAGCAAAATACAACCATCGTGGACGTAGGGGCCATACTAGTTTTACTCGAACCATGATAAAAGCTCTTGTGTACATTGTTCTTCCCTTTTTCCACTCTCATTCTTGTTAGAACTCGTGTTATTAGCTTGCAGTTTGGGATGTTGAAGAACCATTTAGGTTGACTAAGATTTGAGTTTATTGAATTAAATTTTACCGTCAACAACTGGTATCTCCAAAATACTATAAAATAGAGATACATTTAGCAAATCACATATTCATATATCACATATATATATATATATATATATCAAATATCAAAATCAAATTATTGTACCTCTTATGGATCGTAGTGCCATTCCTTTATTTGAATGATCATGCCACTTGTATGCCTTAATATAAAGTATCCACACTCAACATTTTCTGTTTGATAAGAGTAGTGCAACAAATTAAATATAAATAAAAATTTTAATCAAATATGAAATTATTTAGAATATTTATAAAATGTATTTAATATGATAAAAAAAACTTACTTTTAAGGTGATCCATTTTGGGTTAGGCTTTTTCCTATTCTAATCCAAGTAAAAATAAGCCTAAACACATTTGTTGAATCAACTCAACAAAAATGTTGTCCAATTGCAATCAACAATATAGCAACTTTAACAATAATATTGTTGTCTTGTTGCAAGTAGTGCTATAGCATTTGCTTGCAAAAAGTAAACAACATTATTGTTAAAAATACTATATCATTGCTACAACAAGATAACAATATTATTGTAGAAGTTGCGAGCATTACTTGCAATAAGACAATACATTCATCAAGTGTACCCATCATACTTTTGTTTAAAGGATCCATGCATATGTTTTGTTTAAAGGGAAAAGAAGGGAAAAATAAACTATAAACATTCAAAGCAAGCTAAGGCAGAATAAGAGTTAGGAGGACATATCAATTTTTATAATGCATGCAAACTTTAGACATTGGTTAATATGTTGAAACTGACATATAATATCATATATTTACGTCGGTTCTTAATATAAAATCGACGTCTAATCTATGTCACTTCATTTGTAGGAAAATAAACACGTCAAATTCATTTTGAATTATTTTGACTATTCTTGTTATTTTGGTAAAATGGAACAAATTATTGATTATTAGAGAGTTTTACAATCCCGTAGTCTTGAAAAATAGAAAATTAATTATAATATTATCATATCAGTAAATTAGTTATATGTAAATAATTTGTTAAAAATTCAGTTAATCAATTAATACAAAAAATTATTATATATTATAAAAAGTTTTTTGAGGTATAATAAAAAATTTTGATAGTTAAGGAGTTATAAATTTTAAAGATGATTTAAATCTAATTATTGGTCCAAATTTAATAATACAAAAAATATGTTTGTTCTTTAACTTAAACTGACATCAAATATAATATTAAATTTATATGTCAATTGTTTAATAGGAATTGATGTTATAATTTTTCTTATATTTATAAAAACACTATCTCACCTATATATATATATATATATATGTTAGTACACCTTTCATCCGACATTTATATAATAACGTTATTTTTATAATTGCGAACAAGATTCTTAAAATCAAACATACTAATAGAATATTTCTAAGTTTTGTTTAATTCAATTACAATACACAATTCTAATAGGATGATGAGAAGAAAATCATATTAGTTTAATACATCTTTTGGTCATAAAATACAAATTCTCTTGCTTATTTCGCAAATTTACAACAGAAAACCAAGTGTTTTTTTTTTTCCACTACTAATTATTACAGTAATGGCATATGCATGCAAAAAGGAAGCAAGTTCCATAGGTGGCATTCTCCCATTCCACGCACTGATGGCTACAATCTAATGGCTGAATGCATAATCCAAACCATGTCAAGCTCCTTTTTCCCACACTTGAGTGCATCTCCTCCTTCTATTTGTATAATCACCACATTTAATGTAATTAAATGTCATAATAAGAAAATAAGAAAAAGGATTTTACTTTGGTACACACTCTCTGATCTCGTAAGGTTGTATATAAAAATTATATATATATAAATTTATAATTTTTATATAAAAATTTTATATTCTTATAACTTTTTCATCTAATTTTGTAGAAACTTTACATATAATATATACTTATTATAAAAAAATTACAAAAAGCTTTATAAAAATTTATAATTTTTAATGCAAAATTATACATTGTTAAAAAAATATGAAAAACCTTCTTAATACATTAAAAAAAAGAGAGCTTAAAATAGCAACAGTTACATATTGATTATAGCGGTGGTTTAAAACGTTTTCGCATATAATAATGACAATTATGAGAACCGTCAGAAAACATGACGTCAGTTGATATTAGCAGCAATTATGTGCAACTTCTAGAATCATACATCAAGTATTTAGTTATGGTTATTTTCCGACGGTTAACAGTCTCTATTTTTATCAAAAAAATTTGAAATTAAAATGATAGCAGTTGTATAACCGCCGTTATTATTTTTAAAAATTTACAATTTAAATTAGTGGAGGTTATGTAACCGCCATTATTTTTTTAAAAAAAAATTATTGAAATTGCCGATAGTTACATGCCTACTATTAAATTTTTTATATTTTTTTAAAAAAATTTAGGCAATTCATTCTCTTTATTGTATTGGTTAATGACACTAATTATCCCTATAAAATTAAAAACCTATGGTGTAATAAGAAATCAATATAAAATGAAAACTAATACGATAATAAATTCATATAATTAAAAACATAAATTTGAATATATTTAAAAGTTTTAAATGTAACTTGTCTCACATCACAAATCAAAGAAAAATAAAATATTCACATATACAATAAAAAGTCATAATATTAATTGACTTTTACATTCAATTTCAAAAAGTGTTTAAAATAAGAAATACAATAGAACCTAAAAAGATCGAGCACGATTAGTGGTATTTTTGTCTTAATTACTCCCTCCTGAAGATCTTCTTGCATCCATAAGTGAAAATTAATCTTTTAAATTAACTTCAACATGATCCTAAAAAAATTGGAAAGACATTTAATAGAGCAATAATTTCTCTTCAACACATTGATATCAAACAAAAAAAAGACATTTGTTTCATGTAAACCCACGTACAATGAATCATGAAAACAAAAATTCCAAGAATCCAAGTCATTTTTTAGCATTTCAAGTAATCAAATTCCTTTCCCAGCATTATTTTATGTAAGTGTTAAGTGAGACATCTTACTTTGATGCACTAACAAATATTAGCTTCAAATAATAGCTATCTGCAATGAAAAAGCCATTAATAATTGGCTACACCAATTGCTAACTACAAATATACACTTGTTCAACCATTTTTAAGCATTAAAATATACAGTGCATCATCACTAAACAAGTGTTTACCTAAAAATAACCAGACATGTTTTTTTTATCATGTCCATTTCTAAGTAAGAACTAGAAATAATGGAAAGAAGATCATTAGGAAACCACTAAGATGAAGGTAGCACCTAAACCTCCAATTCTGCAAGTCACAGAAGCTCATTCTTATTGTATTGTGTGACAATAGCATACTTAGTAATGGAACATTGTTTTATGTAAGTGTCAAGTCACTTTTTAGCATTTCAAGTAATCAAATTCCTTTCTTGGCATTGTTTTATGTAAGTGTCAAGTGAGACATCTTACTTTGATGCACTAACAAATATTAGCTTCAAAGAATAGCTATCTACAATGAAAAAGCCATTAATAATTGGCTGCACCAGCTACTAACTACAAATATACACTTGTTCAATCATTTTTAAGCATCAAAATGTACAATGCATCATCACTAAACAAGTGTTTACCTAAAATAACCAAACATGTTTTTCTTATCATGTCCATTTCTAAGTAAGAACCATAAATAATGGAAAGAAGATCATTAGGAAACTCCTAAGATGAAGGTAGCACCTAAACCTCCAATTCTACAAGTCGCAGAAGCTCATTCTTATTATGTTGTGTGACAATAGCATACTCAATAACAGAGCAATCATATCATAGTATAATTAAACCCCCAAACTATGTAAACTTGCCTACCTTAACACCAGTAATCTTGACTTCAATGAATCCCTTAGTTCCAAACCTTGCAACAATGGCAAAATGTGGATTCTTTTCTTAGTCCTTATCATGGTATAAGCCACCACCATGGCTGACACCCTTATACTTGGCAAAAAATACATGGTATGACCATTATGGGCATTGATGCTTAGAAACATCGACCAATCTAGGTTAGGATAGAGTTTTGCTAATTAAATGGGTTTGGATTAGAAAAGAGCCATTTTTTAACAATGCATCAGCAATCTTAAAAGATATTATATGATAAAATTATACTTGTTGATTAGCAGGTGGCTGAGTGGACAAATAGGGTGGAATGCACCTTTTTATCGCCTTAATATAGTCCATAATCATACACACTTGCACTCATGTTTCAGCCAATTCCTCCTCAGTACGGTGGAGCTTATCCTCATTTTGATCTAGCTTTGATTTAAGCTTTTTAAATTCTTTTTGATTTACAAGATGGGTGCTAAATGAATAGCTGGCGTGGATACCACCAAATCTTTGATAACTACTCCCAAACATGCTTGCGAGACAAACACCCATCCCTAGTCCCTAAACATTATCAGGGTGCTTCTTTCCAAACACTTGTCCAAAAGCATCATCTGGAGAAATTATTGAAAGTTGTGTCTGGTCCACTTAGCTTGAGACCTTTTGTAATTTTTCCTAAGTAAATAACAAAACATAAGTTATGATATCAACTAATTACTATTTTGAAAATAATAAAATTTTAAATGAATCCTCTGTTAGTCTGGATGGGTGCCCTAGACCAATTTGATTGAGTTCTAGTGCATCCTGGACTCTACATTTTATGTATTTGGATATAAAAGGTTGTACATTCATCTTATATTGCATTCATCATGTATTGCATACATAAGATGAAGCCCATGGTAAGAAGTTATTTCATTCAGTCAATTCCATACAGGGTTATGGGATGGTAAGAGTGACTGTTAATGATGTAAACTTCTGCACCAAAAT
>JANHAO010014459.1:0-15301 GCA_026873985.1 Saraca asoca
TTATTTAGTATTTAATTTGAATTAGGACTATTATTTAAAGAATATCAAATAATAAAAATATAAATTTATTAAGTTTAATATTAAAAATTAGGACTATTATTAATCCCAGTCACTTGTCGGATTGGATTATTTCGGGTCAGTCTCTTATCAGGTTAGGCCACTGTTATCATTTTTTGTACTAATGCCAGTCCTAGGCCAGGCAAAATTATATCAATCCTATGCTAACCCGTTAAACCCAATCCGTTTTGACACCTCTACCTAATGATGACCTTACATACCAAATTTTTTTAAAAATAAAAGAATGACCAGTATGCAATCAAATAGTTTTTTTTTCTAATATTTAAAGATATATTTTATATCAATTTTAATGTATATAGATGAAGTAGTAATAAGATATGACTACATTATAATGTTTTGCATCTAATGGTGGATTTATTGAAAATTCATGTATGATAAATTATGCAATGATGTAAGAGGTATCTCTAAGGCATCTCTACTCATGTTACTCATTATGGTAAAAGACATAGATATAAAAGAGTGACTAGCCCTTGGCTCAAACAAAACTCTAGTAGGGAAATTGCCAATAGTTATTGTACTTGTAACCACTATATTGTTTGCTTGCACATCTTTTTTTCTAACGTGAAGATTCCGCTAGATGTATTAGCTTGTCTATTTCCTTTATGTCCATGACATCGCCTCTTGTTGCCATAGTGGGTGATTAGATGGATGCTGTGATTTGCGATTATAAAGTGCTTTTAGCTTGTCTAGGGGTTCTCACTATTCAGTTTTGGACCGGGTCGCTTGGCTGGCCACATCTAAAACATAATCCCGACCCTGCATTGCATTGTCCTAAGTGATACTGCTTACAACTTCCATAAAAGGGAACCATAAAGGTTAATGATCTAGTGTATTAATACCTTAAATTTTGAAATTGAGGTAGGGGTTTGTCTCCTCCTTATGAGGGTTAGAAAGAATGTCTTGTCTTGTTAGGGGTTTAAAAGAGGATTGCTATTTTTTGGGGCTCAAGAAAGATTTATCAAAGTATCTAGGGTTGAAAATTTGTGTCTTAGGTTTTTTCTACTTCTTGACATAGCCACCTTTTCCCTCTTTTCCTTGGATTGCATTTTAAGTTGCAGCACTTGATCCAAGGTTCATTGATACGTGATGGTCTTCATCAAGTGGATTTGATCAAAGTAGTAGTCACTGGGACCACGCACAAAACATTCTACTTTGGCTTTCTTTGTTGGTATTAAATAGTTGGCATATTGTGATAGTCTAATAAATTAGGTATCATACTCTGTTACTAGTCTTGCTTTTTACTTCAATTGTACGAAATCATGAACTCTTGCTTTTCTAATGCTTAGGGCAGAAGAATCAGTCCATAAAGCTATTTCAGAAAATTTCCTAAGTAAGTGGAGGAGCCTTCGTCTCACAATTTTCAATTTGATTAACAAACCAGTGGGCAAAATCATCTAATTAATATCCTACAAGGTTGATAAGCAGAGCTTTAGGGTATTCTAGCATCCTCCCAAATTGCTCTATCTGATATAAGAATCTATGTGAATTTGTAGAATAGTCAATCTCAGTATAACGAGGAGGAGCCTTATGTTTAAAAACGTATGAATAATTCTAGTTTGTCTAGCTTGGTTTTGTGGAGGTGGAGACATTTCTCTATCCTTCCTTGGTTCTTGTTGATTTTGGTTTTGATTCAATGAGTTTAGTAGACACTTTACAACTTGTTGTAGGTTTGCAACCTATATGGGTGTCTACATGGTGCCCATGGATTCACTGTAAGCTCTAGCTTAGGATTCAGAATTCAATATTCTTGGATTCTTTCTACAAAAATTTCTATTGTACATATGTAACAAATATAACGTATAAATAGTCATGCAAAATAATAAAATTATGATTACCATATATGTTTTTTTGCTCTGATCCTTCCTCTCAATGTCAATCCAGATACTTTGGTAGTTATTCCACTATACTGGTTTCAATAGATTGTAAGATCATGGTCTGACACAACCTTTGTAATACTTTATCTGATACCATCTTGATTAACCTAGGGTTTTACTTTAAATTTCTTATCTAGCTATGATTGTTATCAATCTATCATGTAATTAAACTATTTTATTTATTTTGCTTATATGTGTATAAGTGATAAGGTGTAATTTTTTTTTTTTGTACATGTATGATTTCATGAGACAAGAAATATAAAACTGCTAAACATGATCACACACACATACACACATATAATTGAAACAAAGTAGGAAGGTCTCATATCAAGATAAGAATTTAAAATCCCCATCCAAAAACATTTGGAGAACCAAGCTAGTTAGCACTTGCAAGGTAGGAGTGATACTTAAAAAGATGATAAGAACAGAGGTAAGTCATATAGACTTTGTCAGTAGACTCCATACAAACATACTCATCTTAAGTGTTTTATTCCTTAACCTCTTTCAGGTTTATATACAACACTTACATATGTACATATGTTTCTTATTTTAGAAATGTCATCTAATTGCTTATCATTTAATGCTTCTTGCTTTCATATACATTCCTTAATTTTAGATAGCATTTTATTCTTCATATATTCACATATAGTTTTCATACACTAGTAAATTAGTACTGATCTTGTATTTTCAACTCGTCACATACATACATAGGCATATTCATAAGCATATATGTTCACCTTATGAGCATATATGTTTGAATTTGAGCATGTTCATTCTTATATATACATAGGCATGTATATTCACAATTTCATGCACAAGCATAAGCACATAATTATTCACACTTTTGGCGTAAGCATATTTATATAAATATTTGCATTTATGCATAAACATAGGCATATAAATATCCATAGCATAAGCATAAGCACAATTAATTCTCATAATACATAATCATATTTATACACAAGCATAATAGCAATTTTCCACTCTATTTCTTTTGGTCTAACCTTAGCTATCCCATCTTACCCTTATTCCTCTCTTAACTAACCTTATTCGTCCCCCTATTATTTATATTGCATGCTTTTGAATAAATTTTCCCATCATCATTGTCATGTACATGGCCTTTCCTTTTATACAATATGGCCATAAATCATAGAAATGTGATCACATAAGACTAATATACTCTTATGGGACATCTTGGCCATTGGAGCCATGTTTTGTTTTTTCTTTTTGGAAAATATTTTATTCATAGCAAGGCAAATCAAAACTAGGCTAGTCTTATTTATTTTTATTTTTTGCTTAAAAATTCATTTAATTCTTTTCCATTTAAAGCTTTTAGATCTATTTATTTTCTCTAGCTTATTTCACCCTTGGGTTTTCCTTTATTCTTAAACTCCTAGGTGTTGTAAGCTTATTAATAACATGCACTAATTAAATTCATTAGTCTCCACATAAGCCCATACATACATGTCTAATAAAATATAAAATTACAAAGACCAATTTGAGCCTAATTGGCCTATCATATGTTACCTTGCCAAACATACAAATTTGGCCTAAACAAATACAAGACACATAATTCTAACAAAAGAACAAGGAAATACTTAGCCCTTTTTGGGCTTGGCCACAAGATTTAATTTATGGGTCAAGCTTCATTTTCACAAACACTTAGACAAGTTAGCAGCCTATTAACAAACTAAACATCTGCAAGATTAAAATCAGTGATCTGGGCTTCTAAAAACACAAACCTAAACACATGTTCACCATGTCTACTAACTAAAATTTTAACTACATCATGCATTTTCCTCTTATATGGCCAAACACAACTATCCATTTTTTTAAAAAATTTTTAATTCAACATTCAAGATTTTGTACATGCATTTTCCATGTAAGATTTATTGTTACTAAAAATTAAATGTGCAAGTAATTTCCTTCATTCATGGTCATGTTTAACAAGTAAATAATACATAAAAATTGTAAAATCTTTTTCCTCACTAGTATCTAATTCAAGTAAAATTTCAAGTACCTACCTTTCCCTTAATGGTCAAAACCCTGGAGTGATTCTAGCAAGAGAATTTCCTCCTATATTTTCCCATAGTGCCTAAACTTATCCTAAGGAATACTAAGCTCATTTGTTTTCAATTCTTGTCATACAAATCAATACTTAAACTTTTTATGTACTTATAGCCAAACTAGTACAAAAATTAAAGCTTTGAACCTATAAAATCCCCCTAATGGTTGGACCTACTCATGAATCTCAAGATGAGGATTTCATTTTCATTCTACAATTTAAGCATGCAAAAAGTAAGCTTAGCACTTCTACTTTCATATCATTTGATCTTGCATAATTTAAGTTTAATGCATGTTCAATTCTTCAATCTTATAAAGTTAAAGATTTCTCTTAGATTAGGAGAGGACCAATCATTAACCTAAATACTATGTGAAATATAGATTGGTGAATTAAAAGACACCAAAGTAACCTTGTAGACAGTACTCACTTTGAAGAGGATGATCTTGATGATGGAGATGAGGAGTTTGGTTTTGCAAGACAAATATCCATAAATTAAGCAATATTCAACATGTATAAGAGTATAAAAGTAGAATGAGAAAGAGGATTAAAAAAACAAGCAAATGAAGGTCACATACTTACTTAAGAGTTAAATCTTTCTTAGCAAAAATGGAGAGGACTTCAGGGTAGTAGGAGGAAGAAGTGAGAAGATTTTTCCTTTTCTTTTGCAAGGGTAGCCAAACATATATGGGAGACAGACTTTCTTGTAAGTTTAGTTAGTTAGTGGGAATAGGATGTTAGTGTAATGATGATTAGCAGGAATGATTACTAGATAAGTCTACTCTTCTCCTGTTACAAGGCATTGCCTCCTATTGGTACTGGATTTAAGCTACCTATGTCTATTAGACTTTTATTGGCTGAGTGACTTCATCTTTATCTCTTTAAAGCTTCTCTTTTAAGTTTCTTGCTAGAGTATTATTGGATCATAAGTGGTTAGTTCTTTAAGGGAAAAAGTGTCTATGGCACACTCCCTTCGGAGGTGCAAAACTAAGCCCTTTGTATCTCTTTGTTTTTTTATCAGTTACTCGACCTAGTGGCCTAAAGACTTAAAACGCACTTAATCTAGTTCTTTCTTTTTTAGTACCCTTGTTTTTAACACAAAACCTAAGGTCCATCTATTGCAAATAGGTTACATGGACTCTAAACCATGACCTTATCACTAGTTGTTTTCTTTTAGTTTCACTCCACATTTTATTTCTTTTTCTTTAAATTATTAAAGTTAATATAAATTACTAAATTTCATAGGAACTAAAATTAAGACCATATTTACACAAATGACACTCCTAAAGTTTGGACATGTTGGCTAAATATATTTTTATATTCTCCAATGCCTTAAAATCCATAATTTTATATTTCATTTCTTCCATAAAATTCCAAAATATTCTTTTTTGGAATTAAAATTATAAATCAAACAAATATTATTTCCAATTTTTTAGGCACACTTAGTGAATTTAAAAAATTCCCCTATGTCCTAGACATGGCATTTGAAAAAAAAAATCATATATTTTCATTACTATTTTATTCCAAGTTTTATTCTATGAAATACGATTTTATTAATTGAATTTCTATAATATCCCCCCATACCTCTAGCGAGGCTTTAGAAAAGAACTTAAGTAAATTTCCTCCCTCTTATGTGAGGCCACGAAAACTTTATTTATCTAATTATACTAACTTATTTTATTTTCATATAGAACAGTAATAAGCTAATGATCACGTGAATGTAAAGCACCTTATATTTTTATGGGTGTTATGTTCCATTACTCATTACTCTACCCAAACCTCTCTTCATCTCTTTAACCCATAAACATATCTCCTTTCTTTAAAGGCCAAAACATCAGAATCACATTCATATCTCACCATTATCATAGAATCACCCCTATAATCCTCCATAAACACCTACTTTCAACATATACATGTCTGTACATTATAGGGATCACAATCCACCTCCATCAGACATTATGTCATCATGAAAGTCTAAAGTATTCATGCTTATCAAAATACTTAGTACTATCTTTTCTACTATGAAAGACTAAAAAGTCTAACATATGCTTTCATGCCTGTTTATGCGCCAATCAAACCACTTAACATTAAGCTCCTTCTCTATCACACTTGAAAGCTTCTTGCAAGGTGCTCATCTTTTCCATCCAAAATCCACTTTATTATATTTCCATTTGTCATACTTACACTTTTTAGAGTCATGAAAAAAAGCCCTAAATAGGTTGGTATTTATATAGGTGCAAATGTAAAAAAATTTGTCTTTTTCCATAACTAATAGATTAACTAATTTTATTTTTATGTTTGCATTCCTACATTTAATTCTTGCCCCTTTTAGAATCAATTATGAGCAATAGCAATTAAAAATTAGAAGTAGACATGTAGATGTAGGAGTAGTATTATTGTTAACTGCATTCTTTAGATTTAGAGAAAGGAGAGACATACATGGTGAAAAAATATTTAGATACATCTCTCGTGCTATGTAAAGTGATTCATAGATTGACATTTTGAACTTCACAATATGATAGTTAGATTTATTGATACAAATGCTAGTATATAATTAACTAAATTCATATAGTGATGAATATTCCAAACTTTGAAGGTTAAGCATGGTGCTCGACAATCACATGCAATGAGGCTTGTGCGGTGGAGACTGCTAAAGCCTTTTTGATGTTTAATTTAGAAAGATTTCAATGAGAGTATGAAGTATTCAATAATTAGAAATTGAGCTCATACCTTTTTATTCATATATGACAGGAAGGGCAAGAAAGTCATTTAATACTTAAACAAATTAAATGCCTCCTAACTAGTGCCTTGCTATCTTAGACCATGTCATCAATGTGATCATGTGAACTACCATGTACATTTTTGTGATTGGATTATTAATAATATATTTATCAATAGTCCCCTCCCAACTTTGGGTGAGGTTAGTCCAAGTGTTCTCATAGTATTCTATTAAACCTTTGAAAATTCAAATGGTTGCATGTATGGTTATCCAACCATGATGAATTTTGAATAACCCGGATGATCATTTTGAGTAAAATTTTTATAAGGCTTATATACTTTGGTGAGTATCTTCAGCTCATTTATATTGATTTTCTTTATCTTTTCAAAAATTTATTTTGCATTTACTAAAAACTAACATGGTTTCCTTTAGGATATTAGTCCCTAATCATCGTTGACTTAAGCCTATCACCCATTAGCAAAATGGATAGAGTATTTAATGCCATGATCTCTATGAGCATTGATATAGTCCATTTAAATCTTTCAATCCTAACTGTTCATTCAGGTCCCTTTGGGTTTATAAAATTTTTCTTATTTCTTAATTAACACTTTTCACATTCCCTTATCAATCACTAGAATTTTCTTATGTTCTTGTTCCCATTGATGTTTCCATCTTCAAACTCTGTAAGTGTTTCTTATAGGTATTTTCCTGCCAATCCTTTCATTATTTTGTCTATTTGTATTTTGGTTTTTAAGGAGATTTAGTACCATTAGAGGAAAATTCTTTCCATAACTACCATGGCCAATTTTTTTGCTCCATTTGTCTTCATATCCTAATAAAATTTCAATTAAGACAAAGACTTAGGTTGAATGGACTTGGAAGTTACTAGTATTAGTGTTATAAAACCCTGACTTAAATAGAAACCCTTGATAAGCTTCGAAACAACCATATAAGGAAGCCGATTATCTATATTTGATCTTTGAAGTTCCAATAACAAAGACATTATTTGTAGCCATGACCTAAAACATTTTTTTTTCATGTTTTATGGCCATTTTGTTTAGAATATTAAGGTATTACCCCTGTTTTCCCCTTTCTAGTAGCCCGTTCTTAAATATATGAACATTTGCCCTACTTAGTTAACTTTAATGCTTAGGTGTTTTTAGAGCTGCTATTTATAAGGCCAAAGAGCATAGGGTTTCTATGTCTACCTTTTTCTATTTCTTTAGTGACTCCATAAAAGGAAAAAAAGGACAAATATATTTGACACAAAGGGCACATTAGACCTTTTTTAGTAATCCTTAATCCAACATTCATTTGTGGAAAGAATCCTTCTTTAGGGTTTACTTAAAAGGTGGTTTTACCTGCTAGATATCTAACCAATTCCTTGCTGTTTGATCAAAGCCTTATTTTGCTCTAAAGAAAATGGAGAAGGAAAAATATTCAAAGGCCAACCATCAAATCATCGAGTCTTTAGAAGAAACAAGTCTTTTGGACATGAAGACTGTATTAAGTGTGTTTTGATATTTAACTTTTACTATTTTAATTTGCTCGACTATTGATGTATTTGATTGATAATACATTATCCATCCTTTGCAGACTCTCCTATTATGGTAAACATCATTAAACTTCATGCTGTGCTTTATGCCTAAATGGTAGCAATTGATCCAATTAGAACACCATTGAAGTAGACAAAAAATTCCTAGCTAATATCACTAAAATCAATATTTGGTCAAAATCCACTAGATCAATCTAGCAATGATCAAATCAATAAGCCTTTTCAAACTAAAATTGACTAGCCAACTGCTCGAATTGTTTAACATTTTGATCAATTTGCTGACACTAGAGATCTTGATGAGGTGAACCCTAGCCAAAATCATCTTTGTGAAACACAACCATCACTCATTACTATCCTAAGTGCTACCTCGACCAATCGACAATAGAAAGAATAAAAATGGCTAGTGATACAAAAGGCAAATGGAAGACCAAAATTGTAGCCATAAGAAGGCCTACATTGGAGCTAATGATAATTGATTATGTCTTAGCAAAGGATATACTAGAGGGTTATTCTCTTCCTCAACCCATTGTGAAGGAGATTCTTTCGACTAATCCAACGAAAAATCGATCAAATAAAAAGAAGCTTGATTCAATTTTTTACTTAGGGATGGATTATATCCCATCAGCCCATAATCAAATATGTTTTAAAAGGATAATGAACTATTATTAATCAACAATTACATTAGCTGGCTACCATAAAGGCATTGGATTGCCAAGTTCGAAAGTTACGCCAATTTTATAATAAGCATAAGGATCATGATCTTTCATCACAAGATTTTGGTGATAGACTTAGAAAATACTTTAAAAATGCTTTCCAAGTGTTCACAAGAATCAATTGAAAAAGAGAAATAACTTAAATCAGAGACTAACAATTTAGCTAAGTTGACAAAGTAGGTTAAAGTTTTCAAGAAATAAAATGAACAATTAATTTCCTAAGCAAATGACCTATTCAAGAAGAACAAACAAATCACAAACAATCTTGAAAAGGAAGTTCAAGTTACAAAACCTGAGGTTGAAAGCCTTAAAAAAAATGCTTTCATTCTTTAAATCAAAGTGTTAAAAGCTAGAATGTGAAAACAAAAGCCTTGGCTAAAAGATTGATGATAAATATGATCAACTCATGGATAAGATTAAGGAAGTGAAGGAGATGACCATGAAGCTAAAATGACAACCAAGGATGTAGAAGACATGAAACATCTTATTGTTGATGGCTTTGTTGTGGGCTTCAATGTGGTCCTAGACCATGCCTTTTTGTTCTTCCAAGATTTTGATTTTAGAAAACTGGACATATCAAAGAAAGCTTCTGATATTGCCAAAGAATAAAGCCTTGAGTATGTAGCCAGGCTACAAATCAAAATCAAATTGCTGATGAAGAAAATCCTAATAACCTAATTGTAACTGACCCTTCAAAAGATCCTTTAAACAAGAATCTAGATGTAGAGGAATAATGTTGTAATTTTTTAATCGTTGACTATTAATTTCTTTTTTTAATCCCGTCAATTGTTCAATAAGGAAAAATAACTTCAAATATGTAATATGCTTCCTATCTTAGAGCCTAATACTTAGCATTTGAGCTGTAGTGCTTATGAGCTAAATTATTTCATATTGGTCATTATTTTTTAAAACTTGTTTGTGCTGGACATTCATTAAAATTTTGAGTTATCTTGTAATGATAATTCAACAAATTATGCTCATTGAACTCTTGTATTGAAATATGATTAAGAAATATGAGCAATCCCCTTTCTTTGATATGTTGAATCATTAGCAATAATTTTTATGACACCCATAATCTTAATTGGTTTCCTTCTTGTTCCTTCCTTTTATCATCCATATGCTCTTCTGAAGAATGGGAACAAGATTGCTCACATACTTTTTGATTAATCTAGGACTTGTATGGTCATTTGTTATCATTACAATCATACTTTTTATATTCTTGGGCATATCTTATTTTGATTATCTATTTAATCTCATTCTTTAGATTTATATACTTTTTTGTGTTATAGCTCTAAAACCTATGTTATAGCTCTAAAACCTGTGAAACTTACACTACTATTAATTCTCAGAGGGGTGGCTTTAGTTTTTTTATGGTGGAAGTTTCATCAATTCTATTGCTTTGACATCATCTATGATCTTTTTCAACAAAACATTTAGCGATATGTAGTAGTTAAATCATAGCTTTGGAAAATACTAATACTTAAGATCATTTCTATCACTTGTCTGTTGATATTTATTTGTTTGTTCTAATTTTTGTTTTCCTATTTGATTTCCTTAGCATTGATGAACTTTGTTAATTGGGCTAAAAAGCTCAATTACATTGTCCATCAATTTTTTTGCTAAAGACTTCGAGAATTCTCTCGACTAAAGTCCTATTAAAATAGAATGGACCAAAATAGCTTATCATAAATCCTTGATCTCCAAAGTAGCTTGACTAAACCATCTAGGATACTCCTTCAATGATTTGTTTTCCTTTGCCCTATGGTGATCAGTGAAGTGCTAATCATTTTTATAAACTTGGGAATTTGCAAAATAGGCTTGGAATTGATTAACTGAGTCTATAAATCATTCGATTGAATTGGGTTTCAAGCTCATGAACTAGTAGAGACTTGCCTTTTTCATTGTACTGGAGAATGCTCTACACATGATAGCATTTGGTGCACCAAAAAGCAATATTGCTGAATGATGCTTCAATATGCTCTCGAGGATTAATTGTTCCATCAAATGATTCTAAATTGTTTAGAGCCTTAAATTTCTGAAGGATCAGCATTTGCGTGATTTCTAAAACAAAAGGATACAAATTTTCTTTATCACCTTGTTCATAATAATGGCAATCCTTACTGTCATTTTATTGATTTACTTTTATACTCCATTCTATAAGGCTCTTACCATTAGTTCAGGAGCTAGCTATATGCTTTCTTTTATATGCACTAGAATGATTATTGCAGTCATGTTGGTAATAGTCCTAATTATCACAATAATCATGATGTTGCTTTTTGTCATGATAATAATCCTACTACTCATCTTAATGATGATTGTCATTTTGCCTTTGTAGTGCTTGTTGTATTTGCTTGAGCTCTATACATTATTGGTGATTTCATACAAAATTTTTGCATTATGATCATGATGAGCATAGTGACAATGGCAATGCTGATGATGATGTTGATAAATAGAGTGTTAGTCTGTTAAAGTGTGACTATTGTCACTAGTTCTAGATCTTGTTGTAGGATGCCATTTATTATTATGCATTTCGTAGTATCCTACTCATGAAGGTTTGAAGAAATCATTTGTTAAATCCTTGCAAATGTTAGACAAGCACTAGTTAAAATA
Organism: Saraca asoca; assembly: GCA_026873985.1. Lineage (NCBI taxonomy): Eukaryota > Viridiplantae > Streptophyta > Magnoliopsida > Fabales > Fabaceae > Saraca > Saraca asoca. The sequence goes on from JANHAO010014459.1 coordinate 11,612, forward strand.
ATAAAGGTGTTTATAATACATTGTAAATTATAGGCACAATCATCTTATTCATTATCAAACATATATGCAAGAAAGATGAGCAAAATCACATAATCAAGTAGAATAGAGCAATTAACATGGTAACTCATGAATAAGTAGAATTAAGATTAACACATACATGATAATTCAGATGTTCCAACAAGCAGAATCAGAGAACTTGTCTTAATGATTAACGTGTTCAAAATCAAGATCACTATTGACAATGAAGATCGGACATTACAACTTCATAAGATCGATAAAGAATATTAATAGATAAAAAATAATAAGATTGAAGATCATCCTTCAAGAAAATTGATAGTAATGAATTAGTAAAGAATTCAAATCAAAGTTCAAATCACAAAGTACTAGTGATTTAAAAGATGTAGATCACAAATAAATAAAATTAATATTATAAGAAATTGAAAGCAATTTGCTCAAAATCTTAGGAATTCAAAAAAGATCAAAACAAAGTGATGAAATGGCATAAACAAAATGTAGATGTTTCTTTGGTAATCAAACCATAGATAACACCAATTAATGAATACTCCAAATTTCTAAGGCTGAGCATAGTGGTCGGATTTGTGCAGTAGAAATTGATCTTGTACCTTTTTGATTTATATACAACTAGAAAGGCAAAAGGGTCATTTACTACTTAACAAATTAAATGCCTCCCAGTTAGTGCACTATTATCTCAGACCATGTCGTCGAAATGATCATCTAAACTGCCACGTGTACTTTCATGATTAGGCTACTAATAATATATTTATCTATATAGTGTATGACATGTAAATAATAATTTTTGAAGTTCATATTAATGACGAATCCAAAACTTGAGTAATGGGGCCAAAATTCAAGTTACAAAGTTAAAAATAAAATATAATATTATGAATATTGTTAAAAATTTTAAATAACATAATTAAAATAACAGTAAGGTCTTGGTATTTATTTGAAGATTTGGCAAGTTTATATGAAATTTCAATATACAAGTAATTCATGTACAAAATCTTGCAATTTTTTCTCCAAAAATTACAATTTTGTATAGAATTTTTTTTTTTTTTTTTGCATAACTAGTATATAAAAAATTACAACTTCATTAACCAAAGTCACATAGAAAAAATTATTTACAATTTTTTTAACATTTTATATAAAATAAACTTTTAATTAATAAGTTATGTAAAGTAAGAAGATCTTTCATTAAAGTATTAAGACTATGTATTGATACAAATTTTTTGAAATATGTGACAAAGCATATCCCTTATAATAAAATTTCAAAGAGATAAGTGATTATAGATAAAACACTTAAAGTTGTAATAATATGTAAAAAAAACTACCAAAAAAATACAATAAAACTACTAAATTATACACAAAATATGTATTAATATAAGTATGAGTAGTATAATGGCCTATAAACCTCATGACATTGAAGAAAATGATATTTCATAAATCTAATTGTCGAAAGGTAAAAAACAATAAAAAATATTTTAGTGGGGTCAAATAGAGACAAACATAAACTCTAAAATTTACACAAGATGTACAAGGTGAAACCGCATTACGGGAGCCAAGGCTAAGATTCGATTACCAAATTGATTAATTAGTTATAATCACTCATAATCAATTCACTAATTAAAAATCAGTTATTCTGTTATAGATGGTTACAACAGTTATAGAAGCTGAACTGCTTTCAATTTTGAATAAGTTTTTCATAGTTCTCTTCATCCTTCAAGTGCGAAAATCTATGAGAAAAAGAGCTAAACAGGTTTTCTCTCTACCTCATTAAGTTTTTGAGTTCTAATTAAGAGTTTTGGATCAAAGGACAATTGAATTCATCTTAATTGCTTGATATTTCTTCTCAAACTTGTGGTATTGTATTTCTTAATCTTTCTTATTTCTATTTCTTTAATTGAGATTTCTAGGGATTTAGAAATCTGCATAGGTTAGCAAGAGCCTATGATAATTCTTATGTTTTTGTTTAGGTTTAGAAGAGCCTGTTTATAATTCTTCTAGGTTAGCAAGAAGTCTGTGTAATTTCTTGTGCTTGATGTAAAATGACATTTCAGGAGCCTAGTAAATCTTGATATTTCTTTCAATTGAAGAGGTATTTCAGTTGAGAAAGATCAAGCGGAGTAGACTTAAATTGCGATTTCAATTCAAGTTAAGCCATTTTAGAAATTAGTGTCTTCAATTTCTTTTTTTGCTCATATATCTAATCTACTGCATATCTTCACAAAAAAAAAATAAATCGCATATTAGATAAAGGTGTATATAATTTTCCTAATAGGAAAAGGGCAAGATCCATTTATTTTTTGCATTTTAATATTTTATTGGGACTATCAGAGGCCATCCTTAACCCCCCTTATTTTTGCCACTGGTTTATATTCATGGTTGTACATAATGAGATATTTATTTTCACTCTCATTAAATTCACTCTCAATACATTTCCTCTCACATAACAGTGGAGTCCATATTTGCAATCCCTACTAATGTGTGAGACAAAATGTATTGATAAGTAAGCTTAAAGGCCTTTGGTTGGGGAATTTTAGGGTTTGGTAATGAAATAAAAAAACCATTTATCTTACTAAGTGTTTGGTTTATGTATAGTAAAATCTATTACTATTACTTAATTATAATGAACTCCCCTCATTTGAAACCTGTCACATCCTTAATTTTGGGGACATGGTAAGCATGAATCACCAGTTGGTAACTTGTGAACCCCTAAGCATTTTCCTTTTTTTAAAAAATATTTATTATTTAAAAATCATGAAAATAATGCTATAATATGATTGTGTGCATTTATTTTAAATATATGAGATGCAATATTTTTAATGAAACCATTTTAAAGAACTTTCTTTGAAAATAAAATTTGTAAACCTTTTCATAATTCATAGATAATAAAATTTTAACCTTTATTTGGTTGAGCAGATACAATCACCAAAGAAGAAATCAAGGAGATCATGTATCTACTATCATAGACACATAAATAGAGGTGTCTTCTCTACTGAAGACTTTTCTCAAGAATTTCATAAACTTGAAATGTTAATGGAATGAAGTGAGTACAACTTTAGTACTTAGTGAGTTGAAATTCCTAACCCAACTTTGGGTTGAAATTAGTTTGGACATATATGCACTTATATACATCATATATACCGAATATTTGCATATTTATATATATATATATATATTCATACACATGTTTCATGATAATTCTTTATCTTTAATTTACTTAGCTTGCTTCTACTTGTTCATGCATAACCTTTAAGTCTTCCCTTCTTCTATCATATTCTAATTCAATCAATCACATTACTTCTACTTGTTCATGCATAACCTTTAAGTCTTCCCTTCTTCTATCATATTCTAATTCGATCAATCACATTAGATATCTTATAAGGCAATGGTGTAATCAATTTATAAAGTGGCTAACACAATGCAGTGAGAAATGGGAGCATAAGGTTAATGAAGCATAGTAATAAATAGAATGACTATTGAAGTTGCTAGTAGTGGGATCTACAGCTCAACCATATCATAGTATTATATAAGGCTACCTCAATAGCTATAAGTGGAATCTTTAGATAGACCTGTTAGCCTTAGAAAGATTGTTAATCTTAAATTGGATATCTCTAAGCCATATGTTTATTTTGATGTTGAAAAACAACTTTGATATTGAAAAACAAATTT
>JANHAO010014460.1:0-15301 GCA_026873985.1 Saraca asoca
TTTATTGAAATTATAGTCAATATATAATATAATTAATTGTAACATATTATCTAATTATTTTACATAAACTTTATTTCTTCCTTTTTATTTTTTAAATTTTTTGAAATTTTTTTCTTTTTTCTCTTATTTTTTATTTTCTCTTTTTTATTTTTTTAAAATAAAAAATAAAATAAAAAAAAGGTTTTAACAACAGGAGGTATTTTGATGTTTTCTAAAACATTAAGGGGGAAAATGATAGAATCTTCAAAAGTCAAGGGAGAAAATGATAATAGCTCAAAAAATAAAGAATATTTTAATATTTTCTCAAACATCAAAGGTAAAAAATGATAATATTTCAATTTAAAAATAGGCCTAACTTGACTTGTTTCTATCCTTAACTATAACATTGAACATTTTCATCCCGATATATTTGTATGGAAAAAAATGTAAATTATCCCTTCAATTTTGGGATAGATATATTTTATACACATAAATTATTAATTATTATAATTAATTCCTTTCAATTTTAGATAAGTGATAAATTACATCATATAAAAGTTCTTTCCCATAGTTTTGAGAAAAATCTAAGCATCATATTATACTGAGATAAAAATAAAAATATAAAAATCGTGGTAATATGATTTTTTGCTAACACTAGACAAGCAAATTATACCATAATGACCAAAATATCCCAAAACGGAAAAAAATAAAAAAAAAATAATATGCAAGTCAAATCCTTCTTAAATTTAAGTCGCAAAACCTCTACATTATATTTGATTTTTTTATAAAATTGTGTCAAACCAAATACGTTTACTCCCTTAAATCATTTATAAGATAGATATTGAATTTTAAATGTAACTATTCTAAAATTAAAAAAGACTAATTATAAGAAATAATAATTTATAAAGGTTAAATATAATTTTTCTAAAATTGAAAGAGATAATTTACATTTTTCTTTCTCAATATTTTTTTTCTTTTTTTTTTTAATTGCAGTTTTACACAGCCTACCACAACTGCATTGTAACTCGATGGTAAAATGTAATGAGGAAAACAGCAATCTTTTTGCCTGCAAGCCTGCAGATGCTTAATTAGATCAAGTGAAGAGGGAGGGTGGTGGTTAACCAGCAGACCTCAATATTACTTAAACTACGACGTTGATCAAGATACCACTCACAGCTTCTTACAAGCTTCGGGAGAACTGAGATTAAACAACTACGAAAATTTTGATGAATTGAAAACCTCGTCTGATTGTCGTTTTTTCATTGGATGCACCAGGAAACAACAAAAATCAATCATTTTCATTACTTACACATGAATCAATTATACAATATTCTGCTGATGCATATGATTTCTACAAAACCCAAGGGATGCAATCACAATTAGATTGTGCTGGACACATTTTCAACATCTCTCCTCATTCCTGCTTTTCTATCAACATACACTTACAAATAAAACATGCTAAGCTCAATGATGGCTGGGAACCAGAGTACAGCCTAAATCCCAATATCCCAAGAGATTCTAATATACCTGTGGAATCCTTACTTCAAGATGAGAAAGAGACACAATGAGGTGAGAGACCTAAACAGGTGGGCCCAACTCTTCATGTACATCTCTCTCGTTCTCGTCCTGGAATAAGGATTTCTTCTTACTACAGGAATTCGGCTTCCCTTTAGACAAGCAAGAAGTATGTGCAGAGTAGTCTCACTGGCTGTGGGAACAAATTTGAATGCTCCAAAAGTTTGAGTTTGTTTTCAATATTCTATGCGTAACCGCCGCAATTCAGATTTGAATGTTGGAGTGGAGTTCAGCGTCCGACGAGCAAGACTTCGTATGTCCTCCCGTGAACAATCCCGTGAAATTCGAACCAGCTCCCAAAGGGCACCTCCGCTAATCATGTCTTTCGCATTCACTTCTGCAATTTTTACATCCTCAGTTAATTTAAGTTTCTGCAAGCCTCTTTTCTTTTTCTTTTTTTTATAAATCATTAGTTAAACAAAGGAAATTCTACGAATGTACCATGTTGTGCCAAGTGGCAAAGTGCAAGCTCAATGTGGCGCCGGATTGGTGCAGCTTCATTATTGGCATTTTGCACAATCCAAGGAAGTGCACCATCCTCTATCAAAAATGATCTGCCATTTTTTAATCCTGCAAGAGCGCAAAATTAAATGATCAGGCTACAAATTGGAAAAAATAAAAAAGAAAGTTCTGTTTGGATGAATTCAAAATCCCCTTCATTTCATGAATATACAGTTTAATCATTCAACTAGAGAAAGATGCAACAGATGGTCAAACGTTAAATTTACATTATGTTGATGCAGAAGTCATAGTGATCTATTGGACCATATAATAAATAGATACAAAAAATGCTACAATTAATTATCGCGATTGGATAACTAAATCACCGAGGACTGGTTATTTGATAATGTCACACTTCATAACTGCAATCTCTTTCTGTGGAGTGGAGCGGAGTGAGGAAATCCACGGCTATGACTAACTCGGAACGATTAAAACTACCTTAAATTTAGTAAATGGGGAGCTAAAGTATTTCAATGACATTTTGTCCATTTTCATTCTACTTTGGCTTATTTCCAACCCTACTATAGAAGGTGTAATGCTAAGAAGTGGAAAGTAAACCTTGATTAGATGCTCGAGACTCGCATTTTGCAAAGTTGGCAATTCCTCGTGCAACTTGGGAAAGAACATCAGGATGTCCACATCTTACAATTCCCAGCATGGCCTTAATACCTCCCTGAGATCTCAGCTTCATCAATAGCTTATCTGGATTGCAAAAATTGAGATGGAATTAAAATTGAAATCTAGCAAAATAATAAGAAAAAAAAAAATCACATGGCAAAGTGTAAAATCTACGAATGAAAGAACCATCATCTTATACAGTTATGCAACAGGAATTCCAGAAAGAATTACTCATGGCTAACACTAATATTTATATATAATATGACGACTTTACCCAACAAAACTACATCACAATAATTATATTTGGAAAAGAAATGAAATAATTTTACACTTACATCCTCAAACAGTATAAATACTAAAATACTTTGAATGTTTATCTGATATATTTTATAATACTGTGCACTTTAAATCTTTAAAAGCAGACAAATTACATGATGCAGCCTATACGTAGGCTGGTTTTGCCAGTGTGTTAGCACTGAGAATAAAAAAAACAAAAAAAACACACACACACCAACACACTAAGATCACTAAACCCTAACAAATGATGTCATGCATAAAATTGAGCATCAGTAGCCACTCATGGCATCAAAATTAGACTAATTACAATTACAGCATGAGTTTATGAATCTTTTGATATTCTTTACAATGCCTTTATTTGAAAGCTAAAAGTACATTTTCATATGTTTAGCAACATGAATTACTATAAAAGAAGCGCATATACCATTGCCACATAGGTTAGCAATAGCCCCAGCTACCATTCGGAGAGTTTGTGGATCTTCAGCATCTGAAGCAGTCATTGACAATAGAGTAATTCCACCTTCGGCCATTATAAGTTCTTGATTAGCTTCTGCACAAAAGGAAGCAAAGCAACTTTATATCTATACATTAGCCGGATTTATAGAACCTTGTATTGATTGTACTACTCTACTAATACAAATGTGTGAGATCTTATCATCTCAAATGTCAAGTTTAAATATAAACTTATCAACAATCACCATTCATGGCAAGATTGGCAATTGCCCCTGCTGCAACTCTGCGAACAGTTTCATCCTCATATCTTCGAAGAAGCATTAACAAGGAAGTAAGCCCACCAGCTTCTACAATTTTTTTCTGGTTTGCCTCTGCATATTTACATTTATACACATTACCGAACATAATTCTAAACAAAAGACACATTACAGAATAGTTTGAAATATTAATTTCTTTTCAAAGTTTAGCATAGGAAGCAATTTAATTTAAATGAGATAATATTCTGGTAGACAGGGTTCTGATTTGAAGCAAATGAGAACCAAGTGGGAATTGAGTAGAATTATACCTTATAACAACATTTAACCATTAAAAAATAAAACAAAAAATAATACACAGCCATAAAAATATATACAGTTGGTTTCATTTATATGGCAAGGAAAAGATTGCAAAACTACAGCCCAGAGCAAGTAAATCATACTGTTGAGCATCATTTTGAGGATCTATAAATTTAAAGACTGGAAAACGTGTAAATCATAGGCCAAATCTCTGTAAGTTGAATATTTTTTAAAATAATAAAAAAAGGTGCAAATCATACCAATCCCAGAATTCAATAGCAACGACACATGGAACCGAAACAATATTGAAATATCAGAAAACTATTTCTGAAATCTGGTAGATAAAAATTTAATACTATAACAACAGTCTAATCTTACTGAAGAATTAATCAAATTTAAAAACAAGAAACAGGAAGTAGATAGCACTAGCACAAGTAGCAATTACCTTCAGCAGCTAGGTTTGCCACAACTTTCACAGCATGGATTCGTACATCAGCATCATCTGACTCAAGCAACGACAAAATCTTGTGCAATCCAACTATTAAATCAATTTGACAGAACATGTAAGATACACAATGACAACGTAAAGTTTCAATTATCTATTTTTAATATGAGTTATCCAGAGAGAAAGGAATTAGAGACCAGAAGGTTCAGGAATCATCCACAAAAATAAGCAAAGTAAAATTTACTCAAGGGCTCTCTGGTTCCTTGGACCTTGGAATATTTGACAAAGAAACCCCCATAAGAAAATCCATTAACTTCAAGAATTCTTGAAACATCTTTTTATACCTTGTTCAAACAATGTAGCAGCCTTCTGACCATTGGCGGTGCCTGAGAGTTGAGAAAGCCTTGTTTGAGACATTGAAGAATCTACAGCAGAAAGTGTATTTCCAGGACCACCACTTTCCAAACGCCTTCTCATCTTTTGAACATAAAATTGAAGTATATTGCATCAATATTTTACTAAAAGAATAAGCTTACTGTAGCTAAAGGCTATGAAGATACAAGAATACATAAATATTTCATATTGCAAACGAACTTATTTATCCAGAATTGGGCTGGGAATCTCCAGAACCATACAATTTGCATGAACCTCATGATTCAAGTTTCCAAGATGGGATATGAAGAACCAGGTTGCAACAGACCAAAATTAGACCTTTTGAATAACTCATCAGGATAGATCTGAGGGTCATTCATATCCCTTCTCCAACAAATGCTATAATGTATGAAGTTCCTGGGAATTCCAAAATCTCCAAAACCTTTAACCAAACGGTACTTTCATACCATGGTCCTCCTACAATCTTTTATCATCAGATTATGATACCCATGTTATGAAACAAGTCTATTAGATTTTGTCTTACAATGCCGACTCTAATTTTATCATTATATCATAAATTGAGCTATTTTCAATTTTGAGTGGTAAATCTTATGATTCACAATCCAATTCAACTTACAATTCAAAAAACCATCAATTCCAAATGGATTTGGCTTCTCTCCTTTTAGTTTAAGACATACAAGTTTCATGTTAGAGAGAAAGTTACATAATTTTCGGTGGGTACCATGCAGAGAATTTTGGATCCACTGCATATAAACATATACAAAACTAACGTGGCCAAAACTAAAGAAAGGATCAAAATTCACTGCTATTTAGATTCACAGTTAGACAACCATGAGTTGAAGTTGCTTAAACTGGGCTTTACTTAGCTGAGTGAAAAACACAATTGAAAAAAAAATAAAGAGTGCAGAGTTAAGGTCTCCAATGTGATGGTACTTCTTTCAAAAGAATTTTACATTGTTATTATGTCCCCAAGGCCAAGAATTACTTAGAAACCAGTTCCAGGTTCTCTACATTTGGTGCCCAAGTTGTTTAAAGAATATAAAACTCCTATATATTGCTGTCCATCATGGATCACTTAGACACTTAAAGTTACCATGCCTTTAAGTTTTATATGGAAGTATGAATTACTACTTTCTCTCAGGTACTAACAAAAAAATTCAGATCAAAATCAATGTAGACTTGTGCATAATACATAACTCAAAGTAAAACAAATACCTGGTCAGCTTCAAAATTCAATTGCAATAACTGACTTCTTAGTAATACTATTTCTTCTTCAAGTTTCTTTTTCTGATGAGCCTCAACCTCAATGATTTTGTGAAGCTTCAAAATCTCTTTACCCCCTCCCTCCTAATAACAAAAAATGAAAATTCTCAATAAACCAGATATCCATGATTGGACAATGATAAAGCCAGAGGAGTTTGTAATTCCAGTGAAATCTACCTCTGCTTCGGTATATTTTCCCTGTTGACTTCTAAGATATTCTACCTCTGCTTCAGCTGCCTTTCTTTGATTACTTTCATTTTCTAGCAGCTTTCTGAGCTCAGCAACTTCCTCTGAAGAAGATGACCCAGGCTCCTGTGCCAGCCATAAGCAATTATCATATAAATTATAGAAGCAAATAAAAGAAGAAATGAAGAGACCTGAAAATAGGATGCCATGGACAATACTATTAATAATTTAGTACTAGTTCAACAGGTAAATAGTCAGAAGACTTAAAACATAAGCTTGAATGTCTGCACCAATGCAGCTTTAGTGTATATCATGAGAAAAAGAATTCCCCACAGACCAAGTAGGACGAAGCAAAAAACAAAGCAAGGCAAGGCAACTAGGAAAATATTAAATAAAAGATGACAAATAGATATTTTAGTATGCAAGCAAATAAAGCAGATTTTAAGAACTTTTCATGAGGCTGAGTGTTAGGTGGTAATAGGTATCCATACTCCTGAAATAAGACAGACCATATTAGCATGATTTAAGTATTTGCAACAAACTAGGTCAATGGAACCTGATGTTAGAAGAGTTTGAAATATTATGTGTGAAGGAGTGAAGTAGTTCAAAGGTGTCATGCTTGATGATAGATTCAGCATATAAATGCATTAATTACAGGTCTCTAACAGACTGCATCAATATCTAATGGCAGTAATCATCTTCTCCACTTTGAAAATATTCCACAATTATAATTACTGAACAAGATGGAGCCTGGAAGGCTGAAAAACAGCAAATATTTTGTGAAACCTACTAATCTCAGACACAATGAACTCAACTGGAACAGGGTTCATTTATTTAGAAAAATGAAAAAAAGATAAAACCAAAACGCTTATACCAAAAGATAAAACCAAAATAAATAAGTAAATATGATTTTTATGAATGAAATGATTGATCCTGCCAAAAACCAACACGCATTATCAAATCTCAAAGTGTAAATTTTTGAAAAAAAAAAAAAGTTGACAGAATAATCATTTCCCACTATTTGTAGAAATGAGGCATAGTTTTTTTTTTTTTTCTTTTTTTTTTAAGAGAGAATAGAGGGTTTAGTTTTAAACAGATATACCTCTCGATAACCATCCACAAAGCCATTGTGGTCATATCTCACTAGTTTCTGCTCCAGTTGCTTAACTGATTCCATGTACTCCATCTGGCATTTCAGCCTCTCTTTCTACAGAGAAGATTACAACTTAAAATTGACACATGGTGAAAAAGGGGGAGATATTCTTAAGAAGAAAAAAAAAAACCAAAAGGAATTAAAAACAATTATGTTAAAGCCTAAGTTTCCTTAGATTCTAGTCAGGGGTCATCTCTAATCCTTGCCTTTCCAGGATCTCAATGCAGAATTCAATCAGAATGACACCATAAAATATCACTAGAGAAAATGATAAAATTCAGTAAACAATGTAGGACAGAACTTGGATTTTAATATTTTGATGCTACTGACAATGGAAGTGAAGGGAACTAAAGGTTCTTAAAATAAGGGGAATAGTTGAAATTTTCCTTTTACAAGTGAAATAAGCAGCAAAGTGGACACTAAAGCACCAGGAGAGGACAAGGAGGGAAAGATCTGCATGTTATATCCTAAAATCCTCAGAGTCCACAAAATCAAGGAAAGAAACAGAATTCTAAAGTCTACTGAAAAGAAGACTTGAGACTGTAAGACAGGAAAGGAATAGGCAGCTCTATTTGTGTAGTACTATGCTCATATAATTATTGAGACAAACCTCTAAAGCATCTGCAAAGTTCCTCTCAACCTCTGCAATACGACTTTGTGCTTCTGAATTTATTTTGTCAATTTCTTCTTCAAAAGCTTTTTGCTGCCTTTCATTTTCTGCAATAAGCTTATCTACTTGTACCTCAAACTTTCGAGACAAACTTTTATAATCAAACTCCTCCTTTATTTTCAACATATTCTCCACTTTCATAGCCTTAAAGATAGATGAAACATCAATGAGTCAGTCATCTAGCCCACTTTATCAATTATCAAGAAATATTTCTGTATTAATTAATGATAAATAGCATACAATAAAGAACATTTCATATTAGCACCGTGAAAAACCATGATAATACAATTAAGCCACTTTAAATTAATATACTCTCCAAATGTTCAAAAAGAAAACATTACATCAAATACTTTATACCTTGATAAGGTAAAGACAAAATACAGTTTAGGGTTTACAAATTCAATAATGATTTTCAGTGCATATTGTGCAATAGGAACTATATTTTAAATGCTAGAATCTGTTATATTCATAAATATAAAAACCGACCCTTTGGCCAAACAGTATGGTACTTGCAGTCTCTCCTCGATGCCGTGGAGAAGGACCTATCGTCACAATCAACGAAGTCCTAGCAGTGCCTGCAAAATTATTAGGAAAAACAAATTAAAGAATGATGTAAACAAATAACTGAAAGCACTGCAGGATTCAACAGAAACAATTTCCAAAGAAAATAAAATGCATGGAACAATATTGTATACATGTCAATCAAGGATCTGAGAAAGCTTTCACAAATAAAAAATTACAATTCACTAAAACATTAAATTACTGTTATTGGATGGGTTTAAGTCTATTAATAAAATATCCAACATAGAGTCCAGGGCATCTTACCTCCAAAGGAATCTCTCAGCAACCTTGTAAGCTTGGAATCACGAACTGGGACATGAGCATTGTTCTCTGCCAGAGCATTGATGCATTTTCCTAGTGCACTAAGTGACAAATTGATAGACTTAGCTTCCTCTAGTGTTTGTCCTTCACTTCCTGATGCAAAAGAAGAAAACATGAGTTTCATCACATGTTAACATAAATTTGCAAGCTAGTTAATTATATTTGAGAGGAGGGCCTGTAATGGTGGAAAGTATTCATGAAAGTCAAAAGCCACAATACACAACAGAATTATTAGCAATTAGTACCCCATATACGTTACATTTACCGTTTCAGGCTCCCAAAATTCCATTTTTGGGAGCCACACAGCAGATGCTTCTGCCACATGGATCCAGTCCATCCCCAACGTGATTCCAGAGGGCATGAAATGAACCAAAAGACAATATCATCCCAGACAAATTAATAAAAAAAAAAAAAAGTACTCTAATACTTCCAAAAGTATCATCCAAGACATATTACAGCTAGCTATCTATTTCCTTTCACATTCTTATACAAGAGAGAACTAATACCAAGGAAAAAGTTGCAAATAACAAAAACTTTAAAAAAGTTAGTCAGTTTCTTAATTCTTGCAAGACTCTCAGAAGTTTCTAATATATAAATAAATAAAAGAGATAACTTCTGGAACTTATAAATTTAATCATTTGGACCAAGCTCAACGGGAGCCAAGTTCATGTGGTTGATGAATAGATCAATTCATTGTCATCCCAAGTGTTCTGCTCTTATTCTTTTAGTATATCTTAGTTGCATCCAATATTGCAACCGAAAAGCTACTTGCACAATCAAACTGTCTAACACTGGGCTCACTCTTGAGGGGAGGGTGAGCCCCACATAATTGTGTAGGCCACCCTCTCTCACAAACTGAGGCCATTGTGAGTTCAGAAATGAGACCACTATTTTCTATTTGTGGATAGGAGAGACACAATCATAAATCATAAAAACATGAAACCAAACAACAAAAGTCAAGTTGGCTGTACACCTGACTTATGGACACGCTCTGAACCTGCCAGATCTACCACAACCAATTTGCTCTTCCGAACAAGTGGTTTTGAAGGTTTAGTCAAGTGAGAGACATCACCATTTTCAGTACAAACATTATCCTCATTTTCCATCACAGACCTCTTAACGTGTACCTGAATGAGAAAAACCAATGAATTCTGCTAATTTGATTTTCTTAAATTCATGACATAAAAAATTAAGAAAAAATATATAGATTATTATTTCACCATCAGAATTGCATGACTACGAGAAGATTCCGCATTCAACTTTGTGTTGGCAGCAATTCGATGACTTTCCCCTAATCTTAGCAACTCCAAAAAACTCTGTTGGTCCCTGATTTCTACAAGAGTAGCTCCTGGCATCGACACATCACCAGTTTTTGGATCTTCTACTATAGGGATGTTATCATTAGCTGGATTAAGCAAGTCTTGAAGAGTCTCCATATAAAGCTACATATTTACAAGGACAAGAAATTATTAGATATTTTAAGAGGATTAAAATAGCCTAGAAATTAGGATAACCAAAGATCATTAGCAGGATCAGACCAAACAGGACAGCACACAACTAAATTAAGGATTTTGCAGACAGAACTGAAAAATAAAAGCCATAAAGATCAATGCAATTAAGGTGAAATGAAGTAAGGCACTTGAAAATATACAACCTGCAAATACGAGACAGTGATGGAATCAGTGTCTGGAGATAAATCAGCTAAAATATCCTCCATTGAACGAACCATGATACCACGATCAGCAGTATCTTCTTCCCCTAATCTTCCAAGAGTAAAAGTTTTCCCCGTTCCAGTTTGACCATAAGCCATCACAGTCCCATTATAACCATCAAGAACACTCTACAATGTAAAGAAGCATTTCATTATTTCATGTAGACTGAGAAGTGATTGTAGAAAACATATTAAATCAATCAAACATTTAAAATCATGCTCATATTTTGAAGGAGACAGAAGAGAGTGTATTAACACAAAAAGAGGTGGTCATCTAATCATAATTAATGCAAAGATAAGCAAATATAGATAGCTCAAGGAAAAACAATTTGCAACAAATTACAAGATGCATTAACACATCAGACCTCCACTACTGGCTTTGCAACAACTTCATAGACACGCTTTTGTGATGCAAATTCAGTAAACACTTCATCAAACTCATAAGTGTCCGAATCCCAGTTGTTTTTCCGAAGTTTCAACCTTTTAAGCTGAAAAAGAGAAAAAGCACAAAAGTTTTAATCTAAAACAAGGATTATGGACAATATCAGTGAAGCAAATCAACACAGAGTTAATTGGATAAACAGAATGCACCTCAGGTTGTAATTCAACACAGTCAGCAAAATCAGTATCTGCCACCATTTCTTCAGCATTTCGAGGTCTCAGTCTTACAGCCACTCGCACTCTTCCAGGTACTGTACACAATCATGATAAGAAAATGGGTGTCATTAAACAACCATACCAGGCAGCACAATACAAAAAGAGGAGCAATTTAAATATTTGCATTCTTTTCCAGTACCAATTTCAAAAGAAATATGACAGAAGTCTAAGGACATTGCAAGGAAAATAAAACCAAAAAAAAATCTTAAGTCTCTCCACAAATTGGCCATCAAGTACTTTTGAATCCTATACATTCAAGTGATTGACTTTTGGGTATCTCTTTAACCACGAACCCAAAAATATGCTCTTTCCCAGTATTTACCTACCAAAGCAGCAATAGTACGCAAAGTTCCTTCTAAGCTCATCATCCACTTTCTAGCTATAAAAATGAAAAATAATTTAAAATTATGAGTTCCTCTTCATGAGAATAATCTCTTTTTTTTTCCAAAACATGAATACAAGAGATGTTCATCTTAGATTATACAATTTTCTTCTAAGGTGGTCCTCCAGGGACAACTCTTCATGACCTGAAGAGATAACTTATCAAATTGATTAAGGTATAAGAAGTTCCAACGTCTTTGGGGTTTCTTTACTTCCCTTTCCCGTGTGCCTTTTTTTTTTTTTTAACATGATTTACATGTTGAAGTTGACAAAATATGGATTATAAATATGATCAGGAAGCATGTGCATGTCCAACAAATGCTTGGTCCTACTCTTCTATCACGTTTTGCTTCTAAACAATTTTATTTAGGAAAGATACATTTCAAACCCATAACAGACTCATGCAACAACGAACCATTGTGCAAGAAACCCTTCTTCCAAAACCAATCTCACAATCCTCATAATCCGAAGTACACAAATTAGGTTACATTAAGTCATAATCACTAGTAAGAAAAACCCTCCAAGTATAGTGCCTTATTATTCAGTCCTATTTAGAGCTACATGTTCCACCAACTCTTTTATAATCATACTCTTATCACTTCGACCCATTTAAAGCCCATAACAGACATACAACAACCAATCATTTCCTTATAAGAAATCCTTCCACAATAAACAATTTCACAATTCTCCTAATCCCCAAGTTGACAAAGTAGGTTCAATAAAGTTTTAACCCTTAGTAGGAAAATCCCTCCACATATAATCTTTTATTAATCAGTGCTATCTAGAGCTTTATAAGCAACTCCTTTGTGATCACACTCTTATCACTTCAACAGATGTCATACTTACAATCTTCCATTGAACTTTTTTTTTTCCTCTATACGTATCACCGTCCAGAGCTTGTTCTATGTGTCGTTACTGTAAGTCCATACCTATTCTCAAATCTCAACTAGTTTCCCAATATAGCAATATTCTAAAGGAATTGAATCTGATCATTCCATTCCAAAATGTGATCTTAACAATATATATATATATATATATATATATATATATATATATATAAACTTAGTCCACGTTGTTCGTGAAAATGAGGTGCATTTCAGGAAAGAAAAAACATAAGCCCCATATCACAGTTTCGACAAACTATTTTTTTCTTTTTATCATTTCGTGAAAATCCGGCATTGCGATGTATGAAACTGAAATTACAACACTGACCTCCGTCCCCATTTCTAGCAGCAAGGGAAGCGGGACTGCTCCGGCGAACGGCGGATCCCGGGTTATTCGACGGCGGAATCCTAGATTTGAAGGACCGATCAAATTTCGAACTTGCTCTGGGAGCGCCATTTCTAGCATTTGAAGCCATTGCTGCTAGAACAAAAAGGAAAAATCACTTTTGAGGGAAAAAAAACACAGTGCTTTTGGAATTCAAAGTACTTCTTCGGCCGTTGAGAGAGGAGAAAGTGGTGAGATAGGTTGGGGGGAAGTCAGAAGGGCCTGGAAGTTGTCGCTGGTTCACAATTCAAAGGGGGGTGGGCGAAGAGAGACAGGAAGAGTGGCCGCGAGAAGCAAGGGAAACTGGTGGGACCCAGCGATGTGGGTGAGAGAAAGAGAAGGAAAGCAAGTGAAAAGGACAGAGAAGGTAAAGCACAGATTGGCGGGACCCAGTCGGTAAAGAAAAGTTTTACTCTATCGAATTTGAGTTCGTTTGTCACTGTAGCTTTGAACTG
This sequence comes from Saraca asoca, assembly GCA_026873985.1. NCBI lineage: Eukaryota > Viridiplantae > Streptophyta > Magnoliopsida > Fabales > Fabaceae > Saraca > Saraca asoca. The sequence goes on from JANHAO010014460.1 coordinate 13,443, forward strand.
TGGAGAGAGAAGACTGCGACAACATGGGAATTCTCGCAAAACGGCATTTGTTTCAAATATATGAACTTTTTCTTGTGACATTTGGCAAATAATATATAGAATTTTGATGATCCCTAAAGTGAGGATTTTTAGTTTTATATATTTTTATACACAAAATTTTATTTGAAGTTCACCTTTTGAAAAATATTAAAAGATTTTGTACAATTTTTTTATTACATGAACACAAAAACCAAAATAATTTTCAAAATGTTGAAAAGTATTTCAAAACTCAGTTTCAAAAATATTACTAATTAATTTAAGAGTTTTTAAATTTTTTATTAATAATCATATTTAATTATTATCCAAAAGGAGAATTATTATTATTATTATTATTATTATTATTAATTAGTGTTGTGAAAATTAAACACAATATGCTTAGCCATTTGAGTTGGATCATAAATTTTTTTTATGCTAGTACTGTTTTGAATTGAGCAAATTTGAATTTAACTCGATTTTACTATAATTTTAAAAAATTAATTAGATTAAAAAAACTACTTTTTCCTTTGTTGTACACTCATTTTCTTAGAATAAATTCAATAAGCTTGTGTTTTACTAAAAACTAAAAAAAAAAAAAAAAAACTCTTGCATCTGAAATCTCTAATTTACTTTATCTATTTTCATATCTTACTATCTTCTATAAATCATGAACTCTTATTTATAAAGTGAATCAACTATTTTTAATTTATAAAATATATAAATTTTTATAAATTTTAATTTATAATATTATTTTATTTAAATTATTGATTTAATTGCTTCAGCAAATTAAAATATAATTGGATGACTTTTTCAAATAATTTTCAATCTTATTTTCAAATAATGAAACTCTACCCCGACGAACTAGCATCATAGAAATTGGCTCGTGAAAACATCACTTTGACTATGTGAATTGATAAATTATAGTTTTATTCAAAAGTCATGTTACATGCACAAACTTTTTTTGCATTTTTATTTTTAAAAAATCACATATTATTAAATTATTCCATAGATCTAAATTCAATAATAAAAAATTATCAAATAAAAAAGTTGCCGTAGAAAACATTTAGCACTTTCGTTTAATTTACCATTTCTGCATTTACCTTAAAGCATAATTTAATCCTAACCAAGCATGCACTATGGTTAATAAGTGACCCACATGATCTTGTGTAATAATTTTTCAGTTTTGAGCACTATGTTGTCTAAAGTTGGAGACAATAATGTGTTTGAACACCATGGAATGACTTTCATTTTTAGAATCCTTTGACCAAAGTTGTGGCATTCATATATATGGTCCTAGATTTGTCCAACATTAAAAATAAATTAAAAGCAAGTCATATGATTAAAATAATACTTTTTTCACATATAGTTATTTAATTCTTTTCTTACATTTGATTATATAAGTATGATTGTGTTCCTCTTTTGCTTTTTTTTTTTTTTTTAATGATTTGACTCTTTTTTTTATTATAATAAGGACTATAAATTATTTCTTAATTATTGTTGTAGAGTTGTTGGATCATAATCATTTTTATAAATTATAAATTTCTTATTTCATGAGAATATAGTGAAAGAAACAAAATTCAAACCGTATGATTCTATTTGAAATCACGATGAAACATTGAAATTGAAATTCATGTTAGTAAATCTAACAATACCATTCATAGTTTTCTAAATTATAAACCTTACAGAAAAACTACATCAATAATAGGATATTTGATATTATAATTCTCACATTCTCTTATTTTGAGGGATTAGAACATATCTGGATCCATGATTTCTCTGTCAATTCTTCGTATGAATTTTCCCCTCTCTTCCTTCTCCTTTCCTGTATCTCTGATGGTTAAGAT
>JANHAO010014461.1:0-15314 GCA_026873985.1 Saraca asoca
CTTAAATTAATCTAAACCACGAAAGTAGGCAATTGGGTTGATTTAAGTACTATTATTAGACCTTGAAAGAGGCTAGTAATTAATTCAGGCTACACCATCCTCAATTATTCAAGTAATCATAATAGGAAAGATTTTAATTAATTGTTAAAGATCATAAGTGTGATGAAACCTCAATCCTAGACTTTTGTAATTGAACTTTACTTATTATTTACTAGCTGCTCTTTCATTTAGTCTCTTTATTACTTTTAATATTCTTATTTGATTTAGTCAACTTACATTGTGAACTCTAGTAATTGATAACAAGATCCCTATGGGATTCAACCTGTATTCACCAGCATCTACTACAACTACACTGTGCGCTTGCAAAAAATAACACATCAGTGAATCGATTCACGAATCGAATCATGACTAGAAAACTTGTGAAATGAACTTGAATCAATTCATTAATTAATTCATAAAGAAAACTTTTCTTACTAAAGGTTTGGAATTTTTCTGAACTGATTCTCAAATTGATTCAAACTCTTTTTTCAAAACATTACGATTTGATTCATCAATCAATTTGGAGATGAATTTCTTCACAAGCTGAATCAATTCATAAATCGATTAGTTAGTTACAAGTTTATTATAACTGCTACGAATCGATTCATGTATTGATTCAAGGACTGAAAATAAATTATTTTTTACTGTTAATTATCTCAACTATAAATAGACCAAACCTTGTTTCAAACTTAACTTTTTTACAAACAAACTTTGTGAAAAACTAGAGGAACTTTGAGCTTACACCTGATATTCAATATCTCACTTGATTTCAAAGATTTAATCATTTCTTGAGCAATCTAGAGAAGATTTTTGCTCAAATAATTAAGATTTACATATCAATTTATAGTATTGTATCTTTTAATTCTATCTTGATTTACTTTTAGATTTCTAGGGTTAGGAATCTAGATACAAAGGAAGAGGTTAATCTTCCCTTTGCATCCTTCTGGAATTGTGAAGTTGATTACAATTGGTAGGAGGTGCACTAAATTTGTGTAGATCTTCATAGCTATGAGGTTTATCATAGTTAGGTGAAGACATAGAATTTTTGTATCATAGGTCTTACAAGAGCCCTAGAAAATTCTTATATGAAAAACTGGTTTATAGGAGCTTTGTGAAATTCCTATGTTAGTTAATAAAAGTGATCATATAGTTGAGTATTGATCTAGTGGAGTAGACTTGAATTGCGATTTCAATTCAAGTTGAACCACTTTAAAAACTCTGTGTCTTGATTCTTTAATTACTGCTTTTACATTACTACATAAATTTCAGTTCTACATAAATTCTATCTTGAATTTCTATTATACTAAATGTTGTATTTGTAGTTCTACATTATTTCTATAATCCATTTTCTAATATTTCAATTAATAAACAGTTTGATTGTCAATTCAATACTCTGATATAATTCTTGTCAATTGAAAAATCTTTTGCTGTGCATTTACTTGAGTATTAAAATTAACAATTACATTTCAATTAACTTAGTTGTTAAATTCTTTCAGATAAACAAAAGAGTGTAAAATTTCTCAATGGAAATAAGGCAAGATCATAATTCTTATAGTTATTCTCAGGACCAACAATAGCCACTAGCCACCACCGATGCTAAATGAAGGCATGACAAAGTCAACATCGATTTTGTGGACTAGCCTTAGAAGAGACACACTTAAGTCTCTTTGTTGAAGTTCCAAAAAGCATAAAATTGGGAGACAGGTAAACAAAATTAACATCATCTTAATAGTATCTTCATGAAGTGAATAAATTACATAAGTAGTCCTTAGGCAGAGGTTTGAACTAGCATCAAAGTATATGAAGCAACTTTGAATCTTTGACAGTTAATTTTAAATTTTAAATTTTCACTATATGCTACAAGCAATGCAACCTCAAATATTCCTAACTCACCTAAATTCAAAAATGCTTCAAACATCAAAAAGGTTTTATTGCTAGTTAGATCAAAAACAATATCCTCAAACTTATCTCTACCAAACTATTTTGATTTACACAACAACAACATAAAATCCTTGTCCATTTATGAATGAAGTAATAATTAGAATAAGGGATTGTTGCAGAAAAGAGTAAGTCATACTTCAAGAAAATTGATTAAAGTTTCAAAAATAAGCAAACACAAGAACACTACAAAAAGAAAAAAAAGAAATTGGCTTGAAAAATTCCATCCCAAAAATGTAAAATTTGTCCCAACTTAGGTTTGGGACGATAATTAGGATGAAAAATTATAGTTGCAAAAGTCCTTGTCACAACTTTTTTGAAACGAAATTTCAAATCACTCTCAAATTTGAAATGTAATTTCAAATTCATCTCAATTTTGGGACAGAATATTCTAGCTCTACAATTAAAATTCCATACTAAAAAAATAGAAAAATTTTGTGACTTTTCAAAATTTGTGACAAAAATTTCCATCTTGGAAAAATATCTTTTAAAAAAAATAATTAAAGACAGAATTTTTGTTACAAATAATTTTAGAAAAAATATTTTTTATATGTTGGGATAGAAATTTATGTCTCAAATGTGAAAAAAATTATTAATTTTATGATAGAAAATTCCTTCTCAACAATAATTTTTTTTTATAGTTTGAGATAGAAATTCCAACATCCCAAACACATGAAATTAGTCACAAATTTGGAAAAAAAATTAAATCTTTTGGAAATTTTGAGATGAAAATTTTGTTCCAAAATATAAAAATTTCATCCTAGTTCTCATTTTTTTTCAATATTTTGTCAATTTTAATCTTAAACTAACCTATTTCAAATTAATTTGTGCAAAATGGCAAAACAACTAATAGCTTAGTAATTAAAACCAAATATCAAATTTAATATTATTCCAATTTAAGTTTGCAACCATAACATAAAACAAGATAATATATAAACTATCAAACTTATATATGTCAATGTCAAGAATAGTAAAAATAGAAAAAGAAAACAACACTAATCATCCCAAGTGTCCTCGTCATCATACTCATTTTCCTCATCATCTGCTCCCTCCTCGCCACCTATTGTATCGTCCATGGAAATGTCCTCTCCATTATTGAAAATCTAACCTGGATAAGTAAAGGCAATTGAAAATTCAAAAACCAAAACCATGCAGAAACACAATTATAAAAAGTAAAAGAGCAACTGGATATAATTTTGTAAGTAACATGTTGGAAAGTTCATAAATGATATTAAATGGCAAGCACCCGTGGTAATCAATAATTAGCAACAATATTATCTATACTAAAGCAAAGAATTGTCTCAAATAGTTATTCTTTACATAGAGAATAAGGAACATACTTTTTCTAGGGTTTAATACTTACAAGATCATTATCCTGAATTACAATTTTAGCACTGCCAACCTTAATTATTCCGGCAATTTATATTGGTATGTGAATTTGACCTCCAGCAGCATAAACACTTTCATCATCAAAATCATGAAGAGCAATCTAGAAAGTAGGTCTTACACATTAAAATTCACAAACAGACAATAAAGCATCTTGATTCAACTAAAAGGGAAATAAATCAACAAATTAAGCAAACAAGAATATCTCAAAAATAATCAACTAAGTTCCCACATTCATATTCTTCAAGAAATCATCCAAGATATAAAGTCCAATTTTTGGCTAGTAGTTATAGATTGCTATAACTATGTATATATGATAGTATTCAACAACTGATAATGAAAAAAAAATTCCAAAAAAATTAATTACTGAAAATATAAATAAAAACCTAATATAATTTCATCTTTCTAATCAAAGCTCTCGATATAGTCCCCAAAAATCACTATATTTCTATATGAACTTGATTAGCTCTAAATATCTTGTCAAAAAAATTTCAATTATAGTGGCTAAAATTTCTTCTCCTATACCTTTTGCTTACAACAAACAAGTGAAACCAACGAAACTACCATTATAATCTGGCAAAAACAAATATAGAATCCAACCATACATAGCGAATGTAGACAGAACAAACTAAAAATGGATTTCTTTAGGAAAAATGAAGTAAATCTAACCTTTAATCATGAATTTCATCAAAATCTTTGAAGAATCTGGCAAATAATAGTCCAAATAGTGGCACACAATATTCATGTGGTGGTAGAGCGTGGCTGCTAGGTTGAGAGAAAGGGAGCCTGAGCAAAATGAGAAGACACAATAATTTTAGGGAGAAAAGGGGCAATTTGGGATCAAATTTCTGTCCTAAGCCAAAACTCACCATTTCACTAATTGGCTTTTTATATGAAACTTCTAATTCAATCATCAAGTTATTTTCTTTTTCAAAAATGTTTTTTTTTTAAAATTCAAAGATATTATATTTTTTCTAAAAAAAAAATTTTGTCTCAAATTTCAAATTCCCTCCGAATTTGATACGATATTGTATGGGATTTTGGAAATTTTTTTTTAAAAAAATAACATTTGAAGTTGGGATGGAAATTGGGGAAATTTTGGTTTTGAGACGAAAATTTAATCCCAATTTTCAAAAAAATTTCAAAATTTTTTTAACATATAAACCATCCCAATTTCGTTACAAAGAGAGATGGAAAATTTTCTATCCTAATTTTTTATAAACATAATTTATACATAATTTATATCCCTTTATACTTGATTTTGTTATATTTATGTACTTAATTAGACACTTGGGATAGGTTTTGTGGTTTGTTAAGTTTTTGTGCTTAATTGAACTTATTAGATAAATTTACAATGTTTCAAACTATTTTAGGATTTTAGGCATATCTAGAGTTTTGGAGCTTAGTATTGGGTGATTCTTATGTCTTTAGAAATCTAAGAGGAAGAGCTAAAAATGTCATGAAATGCCCAAAGTCTAGTACAGACATTTTGGAGGTTAAATAGAGCCTGGAATCTAAAGCAAAGTGTAGTATTGTGATTTAGAGGCCAACCTAATGTTTTGATCATAAGTAGAGCTCCAAAAGTTTTTTTGATGCAAACTCAAGCTCATTGGCTAGCTATTACCCAATTCTATATCTTTCATGAAGAGCTTGAAAGCAAACTACATTGGTTTGACTTAATTAAGTGACTGCGAACTTAAGTGATCAAATCTATTATGGGGTTGGATTGCTCAAAAACTCTATCTTGGTATTTAGCCCATAACTTGAGATAGAGACCGACTTTTAATGCAAGATTAAGGATAGTGGGAAGCTAAGTCATGAAGATGCATTTCATCTAGACATCATCACATCCAAAAAGGCCCCCTTCCATCCCAAAACCGCATCCCAACTTAAAGGCAGTGCATTGAACTTATAAATAGCTAGCTGAGCCTTTAGTGTATGATCTTTGACAACACTTTTGTATTATCTATAAATTTTGGAAGAGAGGAGCTTTGCCAGGGCAAGACTCCATCTATAATTAGATTTTATCTTTTCCTTTTTATTTTCCCTTTTATTTTTGTAGTCAATATGTAGCTAGATTCTTCTCTTAATTTAAAGGAATTCTGCACCATTACTATTAATGATTGTGAGACCTAATTTAATTGTCAATTTGTTCAAATCTTGATTCTCTTAATTCTTTATTCTTATTACCTATAATTACTATGGATGGTTGATTAAGGGGCCCATTAGTTAATTATCCAAAGTGGTTTAATGCTAACTAAAGCTTCATAAGCAATCTCATTGTTTGTGGCTGTTTAGTTATGCAGTGGCAATGTGGTCTTGATGAACTACTGGGGTGAGTTAATTTTCCTAAGGAATTAAGGGTAATTAATTGGGTTGCTACTAGGATAATTCAATTAATTAGACTTAGTGATTTTAGCACTTAATGCTATTAATAAGTTGGGAGAAGTGCTGGTTTCACTTGACTTAACAATAAATGTCAATTGAGTGTTGGGCTTGGGTGACTATTCTAGGGTGAAATTGACACAGATTAATTAGCTACTAGGATTGATTAATACCTTGCCTAAGCAGTTAAATTAGAATAAAACAATGGTGTCAAGAATTAAATTATTGAGTTAGTAGTAAAAGTCCTTTAGGTTAAGTCTTTCTCTATAAAATCTTCCTTTAACTTTGATTTTGATTTTCATGCATTTGAAGTGATTGTTTTAAATTTTCATTAGTAATTAGCTATCCTACCCCTATCTTCTAGCTGAATACATTAAAGATATCCCCCATTCTCTGTGGATATGACTAGATTCACCCTAACTGTTAGTTTTAGGAGTTCAACACTATTTTGCAAGTTTTGACAACCATCAAATTTTGGTGTCAGGGTTGCTAGGTATTCACTAATTGAATTCTTTGTGTTTTTCCTTTATTGTCACCCTTTCTCCTTTGTGTATATTTTTTTTGCTTCTGGTTGCCAACATCTTGAATAGCATAAAAAATTGACATTGAAATTTTGAGCTAAAATTTGCCAAGGCACCATTTTTTGGCCTTATGAGCAAAATCTATGCTTGCATAGTGCCTATCATTTTTTTTCACCAAATTCCATTGTTTAGTATGATTTTTCAATTTTTATATCTTCTATATTATTTTACTACTTTTTTCTTAATTTTTTTATTTTTTATTTGTGCCTCCCTGCTATGCCTATTTGTGTATGTCTCGATCATCTCATTATTATGAGATTTTATATAAATCAAAAATTGAAAGAACCTTGTAGAATTTGAGAAAGAAAAGTAGGCACTAATCTAGGCCATTTCAAGATTTTTGGGCATTTCGTTTGTTGTTGTTTCTTGCTTCAGATTAACTAACACTCTGAAGTAGAAGTCATGGTTGAGTATTCAAGACTTGCATAATGGATATCTGACTTAACTTCTATGGTTCATCAATTGACACAAATGGAAGCAGTAAATGAGTGTTAAACAGTGTAGAATGAACCATTCCAACAAGCTTATATAGGGGAGGATTCTTAGAGTAATATAACCTATATTATCTATAGAGGCAACATGATCCATATCCCTACTCATACAATCCTAGATGGTATAATCACTATGATTCATATTTTGACCAATATAACCATGGCTACTATCATCAATCACATTTGAACTATGACTACCAAGTTAGTCAAGCCTACTACCAACCCCTTTTCCAAGCCAACCAACAAGAATATCACACCCCAACTACTTTTCTCGAAGAACTGGTATATCTTATTCATATCATGGCCCAGAATGACCAATAGTTTATACAAGAATTAAAAGCCATCAACTCACAATTCTAACAACAAATGCAAGGTGGAGAAGGCGTTGAGACTAAAAATCAAGAAACATAAGTTTTAGCCAACTTAAGCCAAGAGCAAGATTAAGAAGAAAAATTAAAAGAAGAAGAAGAAGAAGAAAATTTAGAAGAAAAAAGCAACCTTCAACTTGAAGTTGCCAATGTTGCTCCTAATCCCTTTCCTAGTACATTGGTTGATTCCAAAAGAGAAGAACAAAAGAAGATAAGTGTGGGGGAAGATATTTCTATTGTTATTCATAGAAAATTTCTCCACACTTGCAGGGACCCAAAAGTCTACATTTTGGAAAGGCCTTTTGTTAGACTAGGTTACTCTAGCCACACATCTTCCTTAGTTTTAATGTTGAAAAAGAATTTTAGTTCATAAACAAGTTTTATATCTAACCATATAGTTTAGTGTTTGTTATGTGTTTTATAGATCCAAAGTTCGTGATACAAGAGATCAAACTTTAGATCTAGGACTTTATTAGTTTTTTTATAAGATCTTTTGTAAATGAAATCTAAGCAACTTGACCTTCACAACTTTAAATATTTTTAATTGATACTTTGAGGAAGAATAAACCATTTGAAAAGAGGAAAAATTAGTTAGTTTTCAAATAAGCTATTAAATTATATTTCACAAGTATAGACTTTATAAAAACTATTTTCTATTATGTGAATAGATTCACGAATTGATTCTTATTAAAGAACTTGTGAAAATACATTAGGATTGATTCACTAATTGATTCTTGCTGATTTGAAAAATTACTTTGAAAAACATTTCTTACCAAAGGTTAGGATTTTGAGCTGAATCAATTTACCAATTGATTCAATTCTTAATTCAATATGCTATGATTCGATTCATAAACTAATTCAGTCATTAATGTTCTTCATGAACTTCATACATGAATCGATTCACAAATCGATTCATTAATGGAAAACAGTTGTAACCACTCTGAATCAATTTATGAATTGATTCAAGAATTAAAAGTTAGTTATTCTGTTAAAGTTGGTCATAGCATTTATAAATAGCCTCAAACACCTTTAGATTCTGTAAGGAGTTACGCCCCAGCATCCCACATTGGCTAAGTTAGGATCCAGGGAAGGCCATATAAGGGGGGGTTCACCCCTTCTTAATTGAGGCGTCTTAAAATTGTGCGGTAAGGAAGGCTCTGAGGAAGTCTCCAAGTGTTAGAGAAACTGGCAGAGTACTGGTACCAAAACGGACAATTCCTCGGTAGAGATGGGCCCACCACAACCCTCCTATAGAGGCGCCTTTTGGGGCAAGTGTTGCTCCAATGGGACAAAACTGTGTGGGCTTGGCCTAAAGCAGACAATACCTCGGTGTGGAAACCTTCATTGGTATCAGAGCCGGGACTGGCCTCTGGTCTAATGGGTCAGGGGGGATGTAAGGAGTTACACCCCAGCATCCCACATCGGCTAAGTCAGGATCCGGGGAAGGCCATATAAGGGGGGGTTCACCCCTTCTTAATTGAGGCGTCTTTTAGGGCAAGTGTTGCCCCAATGGGACAAAACCGTGTGAGCTTGGCCCAAAGCAGACAATACCTCGGTATGGAAACCTTCATTGGTATCAGAGTCGGAACTGGCCTCTGATCTGATGGGTCGGGGGGGATGTAAGGAGTTACGCCCCAGCATCCCACATCGGCTAAGTCAGGATCCAGGGAAGGCCATATAAGGGGGGTTCGCCCCTTCTACCTGAGGCACCTTTTTGAAGGACAAAACCGTGAGGTGAGGAAGCCTCGTTGGACCAGGGACTGGCACCAAAGCGGACAATACCTCGGGGTTGGAAACCTTTCAGATTCCATATAGTTGCATCTTATTCTTTCTCTCTCAACTATGAAAATCTAAGAAATCTTAGTGCTTTACAAGATTGCCTCCTTCCTCATTCTTTTTCTAAATCAAATTGATTAAAGATTGAATTATGCAGATTTCATAAAGGATAATTGAGACTAGTTCTCAATTTGGTATTATATTCTTATCTTAATCTCATTTTTATTCTTGAGATTTCTAGGTTTTATAGAAATATTGTTTAGGTGTAGAAAAGCCTGTGTTAAATCTTTTAGGTTAGCAAGATCCTTGCAAATTCTTGTGTATCTATTGTGTATTGACTAGCAATTCAGGAGTCCTTGAAATCTTAATGTTCTTGTAATAAAAAGAGATCTTCTGGTTGTGGAAAGATCATTTTTGGATGTAGACTTCATCTATGATTTTAAGTGAAGTTGAACCACTTTAAAAATTATGGTCTTCCTTACTTTTTCTCCTATTCTTTTACATTTTATTATTGTATAATCAATTCTAATATATTTCACAATCTGCATAACATCAATTCAATATCTTAATCTACTGTTTACATAATTTATCAATTAAGTTTCAAAGAAATCAATCTGTTGCATTATCTTTCCATGAAAATAGAATCAAAATAAGGTGTATACATATTCCCCTAAAGGAATAAGGGCAAGATCCCATCGTTATTTGTGTTTAACTCTGATTTGAGGGACCTGACACCTTTCTTAAATTAGGCAACATAACAATTGATATTCATGATGACATACTTATCACTGAATGAAATGGAGTAACCTTAAATTTTAATATATTTCAGTATATGAAATATCTTGCTAATGATTATTCTATTTTGTCCATTAATCTTATTGATTTCTCAATGCACGATGTATTTTAGTTGGATAGCAAAGATCAACTTGATGCACCTAGTGTGACAATGCATAAGGGCTTAAAGAGAATTGATGAGCTATTAGAATTAAATTATAGAAGAGACAACAAGAGAATTACAATCATCACTTCTAGTGCTAATTCCAGGCAACCTTTATTTCATGAAGTTGTACACACCATCTTCTCCCATCAAATGATTGTTGCCAATATTCATATTTGATCATAGTGAAAGACCTGATGGATCATCGAGCCAATGATGTTAAACAAGCATGCTTCTTGGGAGGCAACCTAAGTGTTTGCTCTCTTTCCCAACCTTTTCTATTTTGTATGTCCATGATTTGTTGATAGTTTTATGCCTGCATTGAGGATAATGTAAAATTCAAGTGTGAGGGAAAGATCTTAATATTATTTTGTTTTGCATTTTTCTTTGTTTTTCTTTGATTGTGTAAAAAAAAATCTAAAAAAAATTAAGAAAAATAAAAAATTTTATTTTTTCTATTTTCGATGTTTTTAATTGATGATGGGTTTGTCTAGGCCTTAAGTAGGTTGCAATTGATTTTAATGGTTGCATAACATGATTGAATAAATTGTCTTGATTCCTTATTCTTGAATTTGATTAGTATTTTAATGGAATTTAAAATATTTATGGGTTAATTTGTTAGACACATAAACTATGAGATTTTGAGCCAGTTTTGATCAATTTTATTAGATTCTTCTTCTTTCTTGTGTATGATTTTCTTTCATGAAATTGTTGCTCTAGAACTTGCTTTGATTCTTTTTAAGATTACATTAGCACATGCATGCATGAAAATGATGAAGGCATTCTTTGATTGAGCCATTTTTGCACTTTTTAGCCTACCTTACAATGTAACACTGTTGAGCTTTTTGAGCGTATTTGACTTTTTTCTTATTATGTAGCCCATTAGAAAGTCAAACTTTGAATTTTTTTTACCATTTTCCAACCTTAGAGATTAGTAGACCATTTAATTCATTAGTAGGATGGGTTCTTGAACAAGTGTGGAATTATGCTAAATTTTTAATGAAGAGGCAATTGTGAGTTTGAAGCCAAGAAAAGAAAAATAAAATAAAATAGCCCAATGCAAGTCAAGAAAAAGAAAACAAGGGAAAAAAAAGAGAAATAAAAAGAAAGAAAAAACAAAGAGAGCTTAAGGTAAAATAAAGTGGAAAGAAATAAAAGAAAGTGAAAAGTCAAGAAAAGGAAAGAGAAAAAGAGAAATGATAAATGTGAAAATTTGTGATATAGATTCTGGTTTTAAATTGCTCATTTACATGTTTGGATCTATGTCATAATGCTCTATTAGTCTCTTTGGTTTTGCACTCCTATATCTATATCATTCCTTTCCCCCTTTTTCCCTTGGCCATATTACAACCTTTGTGAAATTTTTTTGATTTGTGCTGTGCATGTGATTTGAGTAGTAGAGATTTGATAATAAGCAAGCTTATGGTAGTACATTTTCATGGAATGAAATTTGTGAAAATTTGTGATATAGATTCTAGTTTTAAATTGCTCCTTTGCTTGTTTAGATTTATGCTATAATCCTCTATTAGTCTCTTTGGTTTTGCATTCCTATATCAATATCATTCCTTTCCTCCCTTTTTCCCTCGACCATGTTACAACCTTTATGAAGTCCTTTTGATTTTTGCTATGCTCGTGATTTGAGTAGTGGAGATTTGATGATAAGCAAGATTATGTTAATGCATTTTCATGGAATGAAATTGAGTGAAACACTTTCCCATCTTAAAAATTGAGGTTCTACCAAAGTTAATCTACTTGCCTTTTGAATGAAATTACTTTGCTAGTTAGATTTGAGCTTTGAGTTGTCAAGAATGTGCTTCATGAGATGTTATGTCCCCTAAAATATTGATTGTTACTTTTGGTTTTGCATTATCGTTATTGTTGAAAAATTTTAAAGGTTGAGTCTTTGTCTTGAGTCTAGTATAGTTTTGTTTTTGAGTCTTGCCTAAGGACATGCAAGAGTTAAGCATGAGGGAATTTGCTGAGTACAATTTATACATAATTTATATCCATTTATGCTTGGTATTTTTTTATGTTTATATGCTTAATTGCACACTTGGGATAGGTTTTGTGGTTTGCTAAGTTTTTGTGCTTAATTGAACTTATTCAATAAATTTACATTATTTTAGATTGTTTCTAGATTTTAGGCATTTCTAGAGTTTTGGACCTCGGTTTTAGGTTATTCTTATATCTTTGGAAAGCTAAGAGGAAGAGATAAAAATGTCTTGAAGATCCCAAAGCCAAGTTTAGTTATTTTGGAGGTCAAATAGAGCTCGAAAAACAGAGCAGAGTGTAGTGTTGTGATCTAGAGGCCAGCCCAATGTTCTAATCATAAGTGGAGCTCCAAAAGACATTTTGGTGCATACTCAGGCCCATTGGTTTGCTAAGAACTAATTCTACATCTCTCGTGAAGAGGTTAAGAGCAAACTATTAGACTAGCTAAGGAGATTGTTAGTATTTTTGAGATTTCAATATAGTCGGAGATCGTTAACATTTATGGAGATTTAAAGCTTTACTAATATGATTGGCTTGATATCTTAATTTCCTTGGTTTTGATGTTGAAAATAATTTATATTTGATCAAATATTTAGTGGTTATCATTTGTTTTGCAGGATCAAAGTGCATATGATTCAAGAGATCCACAACTACATTTAGCAATTATTTTATCTTTTATAGGATCCTTTGTAAGTGAAATTCTAATCAAACTTGATTCAAATAAAATTCTTAAAACTAATAAATTAAGGTAGCAATAAATCTCTTGAAGTGATTAAAAATCAAATATTTTTGAAACAAAGTTTTTAAATGATTTTTCATAATAGTAAGTTTTATAAAAACCATTTTCACTTTGTAAATCGATTTATAAATCAATTCATGTTGAAGAACTTATGAAAACATACTCGAATTGATTTAGCAATCAATTCATGAAGAAAATTTTGAAAAAGGTTTTTATAAAAGGTTAGGAATTTTACCTGAATCAATTCCCTAATCAATCCAAGACCTTTTACAACATATTATAATTTGATTCATCAATCGATTTAGTTAAGAACAATCATTATGATATTCATATACAAATCGATTCATTAGTCAATAACTGCTACGAATCGATTCAAAAATTGAATCAAGGACTAAAAATTAGTTATTTTTCAAATGGCAATTATAGCAACTATAAACAACCCTAACCACTTTTCAAACCTAACAATTTTCATAACTAACATACTTCTTCAAGAGCGAAAATCTCAGAGCTATTTGAGCTTAACAAGAATCATTACTACCTCAACGTATATAAACTATTCAAAGGATCTTTTGTCAAGTTTGAAAAGAATTCACAACTAGATGTTTGAGATCTTCATCTCAAACTTTGGTATTGTATTTCTTTACCTGTTTCTTGTCTTTTAATTGCAATTTCTAGGTTGATAGAAATTAGAGATACAAAGGAAGAGGTTGATCTTTGTTTTGCATCTTCTTTGGTTATAAGGTTGATTACAGCTAGTTAAAGGTATATTGAATTCCTTGTATATCTCTAGGTTATGAGGTTCATCACAGTCTGTTGAGATAAAAAATTATTGTATCTAGGTTAGCAAGAGCCTAGTTTAAATTCTTGTGTTATAGGTTTTATAAGAACCCAGTTTAAATCTTGTTGTATGAACTAGCTATTCAGGAGCTCAGTTAAAATCCTGTTGTAGTTAACAAAAAAGGTCATCTAGTTAAGGATTAATCTAGTAGATGTAGACTTTAACTGTGATTTCAGTTAAAGTTGAACCACTTTAAAAATTTCAATGTCTTAATTTTTCTTTAAAATTCTTTATATTCTACAATGCAACTTTATTGCATAATTGTATTCTATTATGCTAGAAAGCTGCAATACTAAAATTATTTAATTGCTGAATTGAAAGTTTAACTACACTCTCATATAATTTGTCTCACTTGTTTATTTGACTCTAATATTCAATATCAAATCAACCACTCCAATTAAGATACTGATTATCCAGTTTGCTTCCAAATACAAAAACAATTTCATAAAGAATGCAATTTATTTTCAAAAAGAGTATATATTTTACAAATGTAAAAGCACAAGATCATTTTTATTACTTTTGATATATTTTTTGGGGCCTACAGTTGGTATCAAAGCTTCAGGCTCTTGATACTCCCTTATTATCAAAGAGAAAATAGATTCTAGTTTTACATTGTTACCTGAATATCCTTTTTTGTATAAACCTCTTGGTTTTAATGGACATCACTATATTTACTAGAAGAAGATAATCAACGACTTTATTGAAGCAATTGACATTGATATATGGGAAATTATAGAGGAAGGATATGATCTACCACAAACATTGATTAATGGAGTTGTAAATCCTAAATCTAAGTCTTTATGGACTGAAGAGGAGATGAAAAGACAACTCCTTGCCTCTAAGGTCAAATGGATCATCTCTAACTCTCTGTCCCCTAATGAATATGAGAGAATTTCAAATTGTATCACTACTAAACAGATTTGGGATACTTTACAAGTAGTACATGTTAGAACTACTCAAGTTAAGGCATCTAAAGTGCATGTGTTAATTCTGAGTATGAAATGTTCAAGATGGAAGAAGGTGAATCAATTAAAGATCTTATTCAGAGGCTTACTACCATAACTAACCAACTGTTGTTACTTGGAAGAAAATTTGAAAATGCAAATTTGGTACGTAAAGTTCTAAGACCTTTTACTGAAGAATGGCAACCAAAGGTGACTGCCATTGAGGAATCACTAAAGATGGGTATGCTAACAATTCAAGAGCTCTACGAAAATCTAGAAGACCATGATCTAGAATTGAAGAGGCATAAGAAAAATAGAGATGACAAAAGAAAGAAAACTTTGGCATTGAAGGCTACAAAAATATCTGATGAAGAAGAAGAATTAGAAAGTGATTTAAATGTAAATGAAAAAGAAGATATGGCTTTGGTAAGCAAAAAGTTGCAAAAGATTCTTAAAGACAAGAGAAATAGAGAAAAGAGGAAAATAGTACCACAAAGGAAGAATTAGAACAAAATTGATCAAGGAAACTTTGGTGTTAGCACTGCACCTACCTATTTTGAATGCAAAAAACTTGGACATATTAAGCCAGACTACCCAGTCTACCTAAAGAGACAGCTAGAGAATGAAAGAAGAAAAAGAAAACTATCCTACAAGGAAGCTGATCTAGCATTTAAGGAAGATGAACAAATTGATGATGATGGAAGTGATGATGATATTGATGATCTATGTATTGAATTGTATGATTCTTTACTGAAAGTTAAAAATGAATTGAAGCATGCTAAAAGTGAAAATGATAGCTTGCTCAAGAAAATTAGTAAATTGGAAAAGGAAAATAGTGACTTGAATATCCTAGCAGAAAAACTATTGAGTGAGAGTAAAGCATGTGATCAGTGTCAAGCT